>PVIY010054372.1:0-14247 GCA_004026745.1 Myrmecophaga tridactyla
ATGCCCCATTTCACCCACCTCTCCTACGCAGGGCTTACTGTTCCTTCATAATACCTATTCTGCAGCCAGGCAGGTGTAGTAGAACTGTGCTCCTTGGTAGGGAGAATCTTCCGCTGGCCTTTAGCAACTCCTAGGGAGCTTAGAGAGATGTTTAGGCATCTTTCATTGTCTTAAGCCTCAGATGCAGCATACATAACACCACCAGAAAGTATTAGCAGTAGTGGTTAAGAGAATGCACTTTGGAGACTATTTTACCATTGTCCATTTACCTGTCATTCCTTAGCCTCTGCAGGACTTGCCATGGTGTTCAGTATTTTCTAATCTGACACCTTTGTTTTACAATCGAAGTCTGGGGCCAAGAAACAAGAGTGGGTCGTCCTGTGGATGACACTGATCAAAGGTGATAGAACCAGGATTTGGCTTTCAACATCCTGACACCTAATCCTTTGTCAGTTTCATCACCCCACCCTTACTACCCTTTATTTTTAATTACTACATATTTCATTTTAATTTTGAACTTTAATTTCTTGAAAGAAACATCTGAGTTATAAACCTACTTGAAATTCTTGCTTATTTATATGGAACTTCTGAATCTTTTTCTATCTCCCCTCTTCTATTTCCCTGCAGCTTTTCAAAGGCATCTCATGAGTTAGTGGTAAGACTTTGCATTAGAAAGGCTGGGATTCAAATATGAATGACTATCAAAACTTTAAGGATAAGTATGACAGGGGTGCCAACCACTCAGAGCATGGGTAGACTATTATGTCATTCTGGTGGGTGCCTGCCAATGATCAATCCTGGTTCAAAGAGCTATTCTAATCTTGACAGTATTTACTTGCCTACTTTCCAAAGGTTTTGGAGAAATTATTCATTAACTTGTGCATGTATTAGCGTAAATAATTAGGGTTTTCATTAATTCTTGAAGCATCTATTTGGGCCAACATTAAAAAAAAAATGTTGATACTTATAAAAAGAAACCAATTCAATGTGAGTACCAGGTGACTGTGAAGGCTCTATACAAACCCCAAATTGTCAACCTTTAGCTTTTTGTGTGAAAGAAAAGTAAATTTAACTCACGTGTGAAAAATAAATAAATAAACTCAGTCTTATAATTTGACATGATCAAGAATAATTGAAAACAAATTACCTGATGTATTTGTTCCCTAAAGATGTATGACAACTTTTAAAAAGTGGAAAAAATATGATGGGTAAAGCCATTTACGAAACAACATCAAAACCCACTTCTACTTCTCCTTTTCATGAGGTCATTAGGAAATTCTGTTGTCACATCTACTGCCAAATTGGCAAAAATTGTTCATGCAGTGTCTTCAGAGACAAATTGGAAAGTTGTCTTTTGATGTCATCTCTCCTGATTCTGTCAATGTACTTTTCCTCCAAACAGCAGATTAATTCATCCTGTTAAGCACAAATGTGATCAGTCTTGCCATTAAGTTTTCAAAATGAAATACTAATTTTCGTTTTCTTTTGCTGTGTTTTATATCAGGGGAAAGTGCCGAGAATGAGCAATTGGTGATGAGTTGAGGAATTGGTGTTGCTGGAGACCCTGGGCATTTCATGGTCCAGAGAAATTTGCAATGAGGTGATAGAATGCTCTCACAGACCACTGTCACTTACACTGAGAACCTGATGTGCTCCTGGGGAATGTTGGGAAGGCACTTGCAAAGCTATTTTAAGAGGCGTCTGGAACTGTGAGCAGACAAGGAAGTACAGGAGAACCTGCCAGAAACCTTGTTTGTAAATATTATATTCTTCATAGTGGCAAAATCTAAAAGGGTGTTTGCCAGAAAATAAAGCTGCTTATCTAGCCCTACTAGAACAGAATTCCACAATAAGTGAAAACCTCAAATTAACCTGAAACATTTCAAAATACTGGCAGGAAATTTGTTTTTTTGTTTGTTTGTTTGTGTTTGTGTTTCTCCTATGTGAACTCCCTGAGCTTAGGGAAGATACGTTGGTACCAGGAATTCATCAGAACCCAAATGAAATTATGGTTTCAGAAAAACTGGGTTTGATGAGGCTGAAGGCTATTTTGCCTCTACCTTTTTAGAAAATCTAGTATTCATTTTCATAGAGACAACCCCCACCCAAAAAAGAAAAAGGATTTAGACAGGATTGGCAACCCTTCTTAGGAAGAGTATTCTTCTCTAACAATGGGAATGTGGATAAATAAAAAGGACCCCAGATTTTATCCATATTCTCAGTCTATGGCACACCTATGGATTACAGAGAGCTGGAGCACAGCTTGCTTTGCAGGGTAAGGAGGTCTAAGCTACACACTTCATTCACTTCCATCCCCCCCTGGAAAAAATGACACTAATCTCAGAGAAATCATCTTTATATACCTATAATGAGGACATTATTCATATTTAAAACTCACAAAATCCATCACTAACTTTACTGTTTTTCTGCATCTTAAAATCTCTATCTTCAGTAGTATTCAGTGGGTTGTTTTATAGAGAGCACATGTAAGTGCTTTTAAGGGATCACTAGTGTTACAACAGAAATATTTGGTTACTCGTTTATTCTTTCAGTATTTATTGCTTGCAAAATTAGATACAGGGTTGTGTAATGGCAGAATGACAGTGGCTTAATGGCAGAATTCTCACCTGCCATGCCAGTGAACCAGGTTCGATTCCCAGTGTCTGCCCATGCAAATAACTACATACAGTTAGGTTCTCTGCCAGGCATCTAGGGGACAAAGATGATTAATCACAATCCTGGTCCTCACAGTCTGGCCAAGGAGATAAGGTGAAGAAAAAGAAATGATACACAATATGACAAGTACTATAATAGATGTATTAGGGCCTCTAAAATCATAGAAAAGAAAGGTAGGAAACTAATCCAACTAAAACTTGATTTTGTAGAGCATTAAAGGATGAATAGAGTTTTACTGGGTTGATGGGGAGGAAGAAGGATGTTCCAGAAAAGGGAACAATATGTACCAAAGCTTAAGAATCAAAATATTTGGGGTCCTACACTTTATCCACAGTGGCTATAGTTTCAGGGTGGGCATGGGAATAGTTGAAAAGATAGGTTGGGCCAACATAATAAGTCAATATGCATATCTAGGAGTCTAGACCTATCCTGTTGGCCATAATGAGCAAAATCTTTCATCAAAGGGAAATTTTTGTTTTTTTTTTTTTGTTTTTTTTTAATTTTATGCCCTACACCATGCTATTTCAGTCAACGTTTACCTAAGTATGTGGTAGAAAAACTGATAGGCCCACAGCAGAGAAGAGGAATCATATTGGTCAAGTAGCAGCATCCATCTTATCATGTCTTCTAACACTTTAGTGTCTGTCTTAAGAGCGAATATACCTATTAAAATCAAGAGCAGTAGTTCTCACCTCCCATTCAAAATCTCAATAGGTCTGGTTTGGGGTAGAAGAGTGGGTCTACTTCTACTAAAAGAAGCCATTAAAGACACTGAAGGAAGCATAAAATGTATCATATTTTAAAAATATATATTTTCTTGAAGGATCTGAAGGTAGTCATTATTACTAAGACTAAGGCTCTAAGACCTTTTGGGTTAAGCAGTGGATAATTTAATCAATTTTACAAATATTTTCTTTCTGCTTGTCATTAAGCATCTAGTCTGGATTCCAAAGGGCTTATTTATGGAGAAAGAAAAGAGATGACCCCACTCTCAAGTCAGTCAAAGACAAGTTTATCTCAGACAGCAACCAATTAGAATATGTCAACATAGCTAGGTGGCCCTTCCAAATACTTAAAATAGCAAATGGCTGATGGACTTATGTGCTTTTATCCTCATTATTTGTTTCTGTTTGTTCCAGAACAGGACCAGGCACCCACACTAAGATTACAGGTTGGCTCTACACTGCACGAGAGAGGGGATGGGAGATTAGCCAGCAAGGGTGCCGTGTGCCTTTTCTACCATTTTAAAATTGCCTTTTTCTTGCTTTGACACTCACTCCGCTACTACAACCCTTTAACTGTTTTCCAAAGTTCTGAGGAAGAAGGTTTTGCCAGTTTGTGTTAATTGTTCAAAGATTCTGTGGGGAAGCAGAACCTTGGAGCACCTCATGTCACCAGCTTGGTCAACTAGAAGTCTCTACTGGTTGTTTGGCTGTGCAGGCATGGCTATATAACTTGACATAGGTAGTTCAATGAAATGAAACAAAAAACATTTGTTATTGATCTTGTGTCTTATTTGGTGGAATGAGTAAATGAAAAGTATCTAACTTAGATGAGAATAAACAGTTCTTTATTAAATTAGATCAGATATTATGGAGATAGGCTCATATATGAACATCATCTCATTTAGTCCTCACAATTCATTGATGTAGGGATTATACACTTCATTCTACATAAGAGGAAGAGAGGTTCAGGAAGTCAAGTAATTTACTCAAGATCAAGCAAATAGATGGAAAAGCTTGGTTTTGAACCAAGCTGAATTTAACTCAGAAACTACAAGTCCTTATAAAACAAGATCTTATAAGCTAAAATAAGTAGGGTTTAATACAAGGTAATGCATTTTTTCTTTGTTGGCATTGTAAGTGAGTATTTATATACAAGATATTTTGACAATATAAAGATATATAAAACAATCCTATATGTGAGCATGTATGAGATATGAAGGGAATAACCACTTTGTTACAATTTTCAAACAATGGCATGAAGACATATCAGAAGAAAATAAAAAGTATCAAAGTATGTAAACATTAGGAGGTCAGAAAAAAAATAGTATGGATTGAGTCTATTAACCCCTTATATTTGCATGCTGTTTAGAATTCCCAAAGCTCTTCATTGCACTATATTAGAGCATGAGTTGGGGGCAAATGCAGCCTTTGCCCTGTTTTTTGTTTCTGTTTTTGTTCAAATGGCTCTCTAGCTAAGAATGTTTTTGCATTGTTGAAGGTTTGTAAAAACAATCTGCAGCAGAAACCAAATGTGGCCTTCAAATTCTGTGGTATTTTCTTCCTGTATGGCACTTTACAGAAAAAGTTTTCTTACTCCTTATTTATAAAAAGCCTGCACAGATGCTTGCCGTGTACTTTAAAGTATAATTTCTTGTATAACTAAGGCAAGGTGGATGAGGGAAAATGCCCCCAAAATCATGTGGAATGGATTAAGAAAACTGGATTTTCTATGGGTCCTCATAGACATGTCCTCATTGACAAATTCTTTATCCCATTGTCCCATAAATGTGCCTAGTGGATCAGATGTCATGGTTTGGTTTTCAAAACACATGTCCAGCACTTCATCTTTATGCTTGATTCCTACTCTCTTAAAAAGTCTTATTTGTGGATTATTTCATGATGTTTACAAATAAACAATACTGAGTGGGTCATGGTGGCTCAGCAGGCAGAGTTCTTGCCTGCCATGCTGGAGACCCGGGTTCGATTCCTGGTGCCTGCCCATGCAAAAAAAAAAATAATAATAATAAAGTAGAATAAAAAATGAACAATATCTTTTAAAAAACTTTACAACAAATTATCATATCTATCATCTAATTTAATTTTCACAAAAACCCCAAAACATGAAAATTATAAATTGAGGAAATTCAGAATTAGTTACCTCAAGTGAGTTGTCCAAGGTGACACAAATTGGATGAGAATTCAGATTGCCCATTCCTATCCTATTGTGTTTTTCATCCTTCCTCATGGAAAAACTTATATTGCTAATGTCACCTGAATGCAGTATACCAGAAATGCAATGGCTTTTTTTTTTCATGATTAGGCAATAGGAATCAAACCCAGGTCTCCAGCATGGCAGGCAGGAATTCTGCCACTGAGCCACCATCACATGGCCCATGGAATGGCTTTTATAAAGGGGATTTATTAAGTCACAAATTTACAGTTCTAAGACCAAAAAAATGTCCAAACTAAGGCATCCAGAAAAAGATACCTTGACTCAAGAAGAAAAGCTGATGACATCTAGAACACCTCTGTCACCTGGAAAGGCATATGGCTGTTCCTTTGGCTTCTGGTTCCAAACAGCTTCCCAGGGGGTATTTTCTTTCTGCATCTCCAAACGCGTCTATCTGTGTTGACTCTGAGCTTGTTCTAAAATGTCCTCTTAAAAGACTCCAGTAAGCAGATTAAGACCCACCTTGAATGGGCAAAGACACATCTACATGGAAACCACCTACTCAAAAGGTCCCAATATCTCCATGGGAACAACTTAATAAAAGATCCCACCCAAAACAATACATCTGCCCCTACAAGATTGGACTAGGAAAAACAACATGGCTTTTCTGTGATACACAACAGCCTCAAACCCACACAACCCACTTTGTAAAAATGTCCTCAAGTCTACAACAAAAATCAACTGGAAACTCATATGTAATAAATCTTCTTGACAGGTATGCCAGCTTGAAACCATTATGTACTACAGAAAAGCTATGTTTTAATCCAGATCCAAACTTGTGAGGCCAGACCTATTGTCAAGGGTGGGAAAACTTTGACTTGATTGTTTCCAGGGAAGTGTGACACACATAGGTGTGAAGTTTTGATTAGATTACTTCCATGGAGATGTAACACACCCAATTGTGGGTATGGCCTTTTGATTAGATGGAGATGTCACTCCACCAGTTCGAGGTGGATCTTGATTAGTTTACTAGGGTCCTTTAAAGGGGAAACACTTTGGAGAAATGTCAGATTCAGATGCTTAGAGAATAATTGCTTCAAACCTGATAGAGACATGGATGTTTGGAGATGTTTGGAGTACAGATGAAGAGAACAGAGGCCTAGGCACAGGCAGAGCCCAGCAGATGTCACTATGTGCCTTCCCATGAGATGCTAAGCTATGCAGAACCCAGAGTTGTGTTCTGGAGGAGCTAAGTGAAGGCCCACTGACACTTAGAGAGGAATCCACTGGCATCAGAAGCTTGAAGCAACAGAACCAGGAAAAGGACCAGCAGATGCAAGCCATATGCCTTACAGTGTGACAGGCACTGGCCTTTCTTTGGAGTTACGGTATCTTTTCCTGCATGCCTTTGGTTGGCCTTTTTATGGACTTAGAACTGTAAACGTGCAACTTATTAAATTCCCTTTTTAAAAGTCATTCCATTCCAGGTATATTACATTCCAACAGCTTTCCAGAAAATCATAACATTGGGTTATAGGGAAGTAAATTATGAATGATGAGATGAATTCAAACTTTTCTCTTCAATTGACTCACCCCAAAGAACAGGGAACTCATTGTGGAACCCAAAACAACTCGGACCCTGCCTCAGGAATTATTCAGTCTCCCTCCTGAGGAAACTGATTGTCCATGTTGGGGATAAGAGGAAGAAGTTGGGGCTGCTTGATCTTCAGGAAGCAGTTTCCCTTTCTGCAGCACTTAGGAAATTTTTTTTCATTTTACTTGAAAATATCTTGTGATCTGACTGTGGCCCCATTTTACATGAGAAGAAACATAATTGGAGAGGGAAAATCCTTTGTCTGGGGAGGTCCTTACATCACCTCCTTTGATTCACTGAGAATGTCCAACTCCTAGAATCTTGGGACAGCAATACAGAAGGAAAGTTACCTATAGGCTTCATAAATCCTCAGGTTGGAATTTAATGTTCCCCCAGGGAACCTGAAGATGGACTCCTTGGTAAAGTCCCTTTTCCTTAGGGTCAGAACAGGATTAACAATCCCCATTGTCTTTTTCTTCCTTGCTCAAGTTTGCTGAATATGTTGTTTTGCCCTGCTGTGTTTGAACAGGAGAATTTTAGCTAGGTGTTGCGATGCTTCAGAGAAAGCCAGAGCATCAGGGAATAGCTCAGTTCATGGGCTCCTAATATGAAACCAAAGAAAGGTACTTATTGTCTTAGAATGGATAGGGGCCTATTTACCCTCTTCCCTGTAATACCAGCTAAACGTACATATCCTTACCCATCTCTGTCTCGGTGTGGGACGCTATGGGAATTCACAATGAAATATTTTAGCAGGTTTTCAGAAAGGAGTTACATTTATGAGTAGGAATAATTTTTCAATTCACACCAATCATCAGTCTTCAATCTTCAGGGAAAAGCCCCGTCTGTCACAGAATGAATTTTGAGAAATCAGGGATTAGCATTTCCCTCACGGTTTGTTTCTCAGTGAACCTCATGTTACACAGTTTCCCTTAATTTGACATGGGACTAGAATCTGTTTTATTTCCTCAATGGGAAATTCATAAGAATAGTTTATTTCTTATTAATAAAGTGACTTGGGAGCTCAGAGGAATGTTGCTGTGTAATTATTCTAATTAAAAATAGTCACCTATTCAAAAAAATAACTTTTAAAAATCAACCTAATCTGTAACTGTTCCAATTTCTATCCGAATTATTATTCTTGGATATTGGCACAAAATTCAATATTGGTGGATAAGTATGTTCTGAAGAGAAAGGCTACCAAGGTGAGGTATGCTCAGCCATCACCAAACGCTGGCCCTATGCAAATAGATTTGAGTGCAGAGCAGGGGTGGGGAGTAGAGAATCATTCCTTCTTACGTAAAAGTGACTTGACTTTGAGGCATGCTTAGCTCTTCTTGGGCTAAGAAAGAGAATACTTATACCTGGTTGGCTTTTGCTGCTTTCACAGTTATTTTTGCATCTGTTTCCTTACAATCCTGTGAGTACATGCTAGTACTCTGATTTTCAGGTGAAGAATATGAGTATTTAAGACTTTCTCCTATTTCTACTTCAAGATTATGACAGATGCAGAACACAAATAAATTTTTTCTAAATCAAGTACATCTCTTCCATAGAAGATTGAATCATAAGGATTGATTCCCAAGACAGCACTCAGTCCTGCAGATTCGTTTGTGTAATGGGTATTACCAATACCCATTCTCCCTGCTTCACAAGATTATTCAAGGATCAGAAGAAATGAGTTTGGAAGCATTTTATAAACACCTAAAAAGTTATACAAATTAAGTGTACTAAAACCACTATTATTATTTACAATAATTTAGATTCAGAGAAAACACTATAACTGCATTTATTTGATTTCTTTAGCTTTATAATACTGTCCCAAGGATCTTATTTTCTCTACATTTATGTTACTTTTAAATTATATTCTTTGTTTGTTAAACTTACTTTCCATTTTCCCAGAAATATGTCATAACTGTAAAGCACACGAACCTTGATTGCCTCCTCTGTCATCTAGGATTAACCAGAATGGAATAAACACTTTTCCTTACCCTAGCATACCTTATTATAATTAATTTTCTTGCAACTCTTTTTTTCTGACTCGGGGTTATAGGTTAAGATTATTGCCTTTATCAAAGAAATACCTTCAAAGCTGAGATAATATATTGTTAACCTTGGTAAAAGTTAAGAAATTTCTAATTTGTACTTCAATATAATTTCTGGAAATATCTGTATCCTGCTGACATGGATTAGAAAATGGGTAAGTGAAATGCAATTTAAGGAAAGGAGTGGGTACATGGAATCAGAGCAATGATCTCAACACTCTTTTATGGCACTGCCTCTAATATAAGGCAAGGTACTTGTTTGTGTGCACAGCTAAGAAGAACCGATGATATTGACCATATATTCTGTTATAATATTGACCATAACAAAGTATTCTGTGACCTGTGGCTACTATTCAAATTAAGTACTTTTCTTCTGTAGAATCCCGAAAGGATGTCAGTACTCAAAATAAAATTGCTGTGTTCTGCAGTAGAGAGAATTTGTGACTCAGAGGCAGATAGATCATGATTAGAAACAATCTGTTTACCAGTGGTGTTCTGGGGTAAGGTCCTAGAGGACAGTCTTCAACCCTATAGCCACAAGTCTGGAGTTCTGTGTTCTTCTCTAGTGAGTAGTAGAACCATGTCTGGAGGCTTCTGGCCTGAAGAGTGCACAGGGTTTGCCAGTCTGACTTTGCCATATAAAGGGGACTATGATGGATGATTCTATATGAAGATACTGTTTAATGTAATTAGAACTACCTTTTTTTGAGTATATGTTAAGGTTTTTTATGTATATGTATATATAAATCATACAAAATTTCTCTTTGTCTTGTTTGTAAAGTTTTGGAGAAAGTTTGTTGTTGATGGTAACACAATATTTTGAGTGTAATTAACAGCACTAAATTACATATGTGAATGTGTTTAAAGGGGAAATTTTAGGTCTTACATATGTTACTAGAATAAAAATTAAAAGATAAAATATGTATATATGTTCTTATTATATATATATATATATATATATATATATATTCTTATTCAGTCTTTCCAAAGACTTGCAAAATACTATCTTCATTTCATAGATGAGGAAAAAGGCTCAGAAAGGTTGAATAACATAGCCAAGTTCTTACAGCCAGGAAGCACTAGAGCCACGGGATTTAAATGCAAGCCATTGTCCTTGCCTTTAGGTGACAATGTCACTTTATAGGAGAAGTCTTAGAAGGACAAACACTGTTTAGAGAAAGGAGGTCTATAAAGAGCACATAGGAGAATCATCATTTCAGACATTCTCCTGAATCTTCTTTCTAGAATAAGTACCCATCTCAAACTTCCTGGTTCTTTTCAGCACTTTCTTGTGTCCTTCTCTGTTCTTTATTTTTAAGATTAAAATGTATAATAAAGTTAATACTTGTTTCCCTGCCACTCAGAGCCCTTTATTTTGTAGTTCTCATCTAGACCTCCATTTCTATCTACCTGACATCTCTCTTTGGACCTTTCACCAACATCTCTGACTTAAGATACCCCAAAGTAAAAATCTTTCTTCTAATGAAGCTTTGTTACCCCTTCCTACTGCATTCACCTGGACTTTGCCTCCCTGTTATTCTCATCTTAGGAAATAGCAACACCATCCACCAATTTGTTAAGTCCAGTAACCTAGGACTCATATCTTGCTTTAATTTTTTTTAACTAGGGAATTTGTAGGTTTACAGAAAAAAAAAGTCAAAAATACAGTGTTCCCAAATACCTCCCTGCCCATTATTCACACTTGCATTAGTATGGTTACAATTGATGAGAAAATATTATAATTGTACTATTAACTATAGTCCATAGTTTACATTAGTATGTGTTTTTCCCCATACGCCATCCCATTGTCAATACCTTGCATTAGTGTGGCATATTTGTTATAATTCTTGAAAGAACATTTGTATAATTGTGCTATTAACTATAGTCCATTGTTTAAAACAGGGCTCATTGTGCTGTACAGTCATATGTTTTATATTTTAATTTTTATTCTAGTAACATATATAAGACCTAAAATTTCCCCTCTTAACCACATTCACATATATAATTCAAGGCTGTTAATTGCACTCAAAATATTGTGCTGCCATTACCAACAACTATCTCCAAAACTTTTAAGCAATGCAAATAGAAATCTTGTATAACTTAAATGTCTTATCCTCATTCCCTAGCCCCAGTCCACCCCCTGGTTTATATTCTAGATTCTAACTCTATTAATTTGCTTATTCTAATTATTTCATATCGGTGAAAAATACAATAGTTATCCTTTTGTGTCTGACTCAGTGTCTTCCAGGTTCATCCATATTGTTGCATGAATCTGCATTTCATTCTTTTTAATGCTGAATAATATCCCACTGTATGTGTATACCACATTTTGTTGGTCCATTCATCGGTTGAGGAACTCTTGAGTTACTTCCATCTTTTGGCAATTGTGACTAGTGCTGCTATGAAGATTGGCATGAAATATCTGTCTCAGTCCCTGCTTTCAATTATTGTGTGTATAAACCTAGTATGGGGATTGCCAGGTCATATGGTAATTGTTTACTTAGCTTCCTGAGAAACTGCCAAACTGTCTTCCACAGCAACTGCACTATTTTACATTCCTAATAATGAATTAGTATTACTATTTCTCCACATCTTCTCCAACACTTGTGATTTTTTAAAAATAGTAACCATTCTAGTGGGTGTGAAGTAGTATCTCATTATGGTTTTGATTTGTATTTCCATAATAGCTAATGATGTTGAGCATCTAATAGTGTATTTTTAAACAATTTATGTATCCTTTCTGGAGGAATACCTAGTCAAGCCTTTTACCAGGGTTATTTTTTTTAATTGTGTTGTTTGTCTTTTTATTGTTGGGTTGTGGGATTTCTTTATATATTCTTGATATTAAACCCTTATCAGATATGTGGTTTCCAAATATTTTCTCCCACTGAATGTTTTTACTTTCATGATAAAGTCCTTTAATGTGCAAGCAGTTTTCATTTTGATGTGGTCCCATTTATCTATTTTTTCTTTTGTTGCTTGTGCTTTTGGGTGTAAAGTTTAGGAAACCATTGCCTAACACAGGATCCTGGAGATGTTTCTTCTAGGTGTCTATAGTCCTGGCTTCTATATTTAAGACTTTGATCCATTCTGCGTTTTAGGGTTTTTTTGTTTGTTTGTTTGTTTTTTATGGTATGAGATAGAAGTCCTACTTCATTCTTTTACATATGGATACCCAATTCTTCCAACACATTTTGTTGAAGAGAATATTCTTTCCCAATTCAGTAAACTTGGCAGCCTTGTCAAAAATCCTTTGGCCATAAAAGTGAGGGTCGATTTCTGAACTCTTAATTTGATTCCTTAGGTCTGTATATCTCTCCTTGGCCCAGTGCCAGGCTGTTTTGACCAGTATAGCTTTGTTATAAGATTTAAAATCAGGAAGAGTGAGTCCTCCAATTTTGTTCTTCTTTGTTAAGATGGTTTTGACTATTTGGGAGCATCTTACCTGCAAAATAAATTTGATATTTGGCTTTTCCACATCTGCAAAGTAGGCTGCTGGAATTTTGATTGGGATTGCATTGACTTTAAAAATTATTTTAGGTAGAATTGACATCTTAACAATATTCAGTTCTCCAATCATGAACATGGAGTGCCCTTCTGTGTATTTAAGTCTTCTTTGATTTCATTTAGCAAAGTTTTTTGTCTTCCCTGTATAAATCCTTTACATTTTTGGTTAAATTTATTTGTAGATATTTGATCCTTTCAGTTGCTGTTGTAAATCAAATTTTGTTCTTGATTTCCTCCTCATTGCTCATTAGTAGTGTACAGAAAAGCTACTGATTTTTATGTATTGATTATGTACCCCACCACTTTGTTGAATTCATTTATCAACTCTGGTAGCTTTGTTGTAGTTTTAGGGGGCTTTTTATATATAGGATCATGGCATCTGCAATAGTTGAAGTTTTACTTCTCTCCTGATTTGGATGCCTTTTCCTTTCCTAAATGCTCTGGCTAGAATTTACAGTATAATTTTAAAGAACAATTGACATCCTTTAATCATTTCAAGTCCTAGAGGGAAAGTTTTCATTCTTTCACCACTGAGTATGATTTTAGCTAAGGATTTTTCATATATGCCCTTGATCATGTTGAGAAAGTTTCCTCCTATTTCTATATTTCAAAGTGCTTCTATGAAGAGAGTATTTTGTATTTTGTCAAATGCTTTGTCTGCAACAATTGAGATGATCATGTGTTTTTTTCTCCTTCATTTTGTCAATATGGGTATATTACATTAATTGATTTTCTTATGTTGAACCTCTCTTACATACCTGGCATAAAACCTACTTTATAATGTTGCATAATTCTTTTAATGTGCTGTTGGATTCAACTTGCTAGTATTTTATTGAGGATTTTGCATTTGTATTAATAAGAGAAATTGGTCTGTAATTCCCTTTTCTTGTAGTATCAATTTGACTTTGGTATTAGGGTGATGTTGGCTTCACAGAATGAGTAATGTAGTGTTCCATCCTTTTCAATTTTTTTGGAACAGTTTGAGTTAGAATTGGTAGTCTTAGAATGATTAGTAGAATTCACCTGTGAAGTAATTTGATCCTGGACTTTTCTTTGTTGGGAGGTTTTTTTGTTTTTTGTTTTTTTTGATGACTGACTTAGTCACTTTGCTTGTATTTGTTCTGTTAAGATCTATTTCTTTTAAAATCAGTGTTGTTTGTTTGTGTGTTTCTTATAATTTGTCCATTTCATCTAAGCTGTCTAATTTTTGACATATGGTATTGATAGTGTCCTCTTATAATCCTTTTTATTTCTTTGGGGTCAGCAATAATGTTCCCCCTTCATTTCTGATTATATTTATTTGCATATTCTCTTTCATTCCTTGTCCACCTATATAAGTGTTCTAGTTTGCTAGCTGCCGGAATGCAACACACCAGAGACGGATTGGCTTTTAATAAAAGGGGATTTATTTTGTTGGTTCTTCAGAGGAAAGGCAGCTAACTTTCCACTGAGGCTCTTTCTTACGTGGAAGGCACAGGATGGTCTCTGCTGGTCTTCTCTCCAGGCCCTTGGGTTCCAACAACTTTCCCC
>PVIY010054373.1:0-14252 GCA_004026745.1 Myrmecophaga tridactyla
ACTGACCCTTCTTAGCTTCTGAGATCAGATGAGATCAGTCACATTCAGGGTGGTATGGTCATAGTTGGAGGCTGCCACCACCAAGAGCCCCAAGAATCTGGGCTGCACTGAGCTGTTTGGCCTTGTCAAACTAGCAGCAGGAACAGGGAGACCGGGTGCTGGGCTCCTGGTCACCGTCCCTGTTCACCACGTTGGGCACCCCTGCCCCACTGTTGGTGTAGATATTTAGTCTTCTTTTTTTCTCCTTCTAGAGTTTAAGTGAGGTTAATTAGTGGGCTAAAGTCTCTTGGAACATACTTTGCTTTCTTTGATTTTTGGTTAATGAAGCAACTTTTAGAAATACAAATTATTTGACAAACTACAACAGAATTTCATACTGTTTTATGTTTACACTTTACGAAGGTTATGTTAATTAAGAGGTAAAGCATAATTTATATACTTGCCTTGCTTTTCTCTTAAACTCCTTGTAGAAGATAAAGTTCTGACTTATAGCTGACTGTGCTGGCTTGAAAGTATTATGTACCACAGAAAAGCCGTGTTTTAATCCTGATTCAATCTTGTGGAGGCAGTGTTTTTGTCTACTCTTGACTCAGTATTGCAGCCTAATTCAATCTTGTGGAGGCAGTGGTTTTGTCTACTCTTGACTCAGCATTGCAGGGTGAAAACTGTTGATTAGATTATCTCAATGGAGATGGGATGCACC
Organism: Myrmecophaga tridactyla; assembly: GCA_004026745.1. NCBI lineage: Eukaryota > Metazoa > Chordata > Mammalia > Pilosa > Myrmecophagidae > Myrmecophaga > Myrmecophaga tridactyla. The sequence continues at coordinate 704 of PVIY010054373.1, forward strand.
TTATCTTTTGTTTAGATGGACATTTGACTCTACCCATTCTAGGTGGGTCTTGATTAGATACTAGAGCCTTTAAAAGGGGAAACATTGTAGAGAAATGAGGAAAATGATAGAAGCTTCAGAGCAGAGCTGACACAGTGCTGACATAAGGAGAATAGAGAAACATGTTTGGAGATGCTTGGACATCCAGAAGACATTGCCATGAAATTGTAAGCAAGGTAAAACCTGGAGAGAGCCAAAAGAAGACAAGAGATGAAAGCTAGCCCCGGAAAAGCAAAGTGAGAAAAACCCACAGGAACTGAGGCTGAAAGCAATGGAGCCCAGGAGCAAGGGAACAGTAGATACCAGCCACGTGACTACTCAGCTGACAGAGGTATTCCTGGCCCATTGGCCTTTCTTGAATGAAGGTAAACTCTTGTTGGTACCTTAATTTTTGACATTTCTATAGGCTTAGAACTGTTTTTGTAACTTGTTGAATTCCTCTTTTCAAAGCTTTTCCAGTTCTGGTATATCACATTCCAGCAGCTTGCAACTCATACACTGACCATCTCTACTTCTAGAAAAGGTTCAGAGTAAAGTAATGCAACTGACAAGTAAATCTGATTACTCTCATGCTCTGTAACTTTTCACATTATATGGAATATTAGAATAGAACATTGTTAAGTATTCAAGAATTTTAAATAATTTCTAAATACATAAGTAATATTTCACCCATGCAAATTTAGATGACAGGAATAGAAAAATATTCTTTAGTTATTGTAATGCTTCTTGTGCTGGTTTAAGGCTGCTGTGTACCCCAGAATAGCCATGTTCTCTTAATCTTGAGTCAGTATTGTAGGGTGGGACCTTTTGGTTAGATTACTTCCATGGAGATATGATACATACAATTGTGGGTGAAACATTTTTATTAGATGGAGATGCAACTCCACCCATTCAAGGTAAGTCTTAATTTGTTCACTGGAGTCCTTAAAAAAGCTCATGGAGAGAGAGACAGTTCAGAGCCAAAATAGATGCAGACATTTGGAGAGTCAGAGCCCAGCCTGACATTGCCATGTGACTTCATATGAGATGCTAAGCAAAGATCCACAGTGCCACAGAACCCAATACTGGAGAGAGCCAAGAGAAGCTAAGAGAAGAAATAAGGAGTTTGCCCTAGAGAAGTCAGCAGTTGCCAGCCACATGCCTTTCCATGGGACAGAAGAAAACCAGGCACCATCTGGCCTTTTCTTCAGAGACAAGGTATCTTTCTCTGAATGCATTAATTTTGTCATTTTTATAGCCTTAGGACTGTAAATTTGTAACTTAATAAATCTCCTTTATAAAAGATAATCCACTTCTGGTATGCTACTTTCCAGCAGCCTTAACAAACTAAAGCACTTCTTAAATACCATTTTCAGTGTAATATGTTAGGTAATTTTAACATCTCACTTTTATAAGGTGAGAAAACAAATAGTTTGCAACTGTTTTCTTTTAAGAATGAGACTTATCTTCTGAAAAAATGTATGATAAGGTCAACATACACATTAACAATATTATTCTGATAGGATGTAAACTTTTTGTATTTTAGATAGGGTATTCAGATCTTAAGGAAAACTTTTTATAAGACCTTTACTAAAACATTACATTATTTTAACAGGGAAAACTATATTCAAGTTTTGTACACATTTGTGGTTTTGTGCAAAAGTTTTTTTTTAATATTATCAACAGACCTTAAATTTTGGTTAGCATTGAACATGATAGGCAGAGTTTACTTTCATAAACCTTTTACAACATTTTATGTCATTTAGTCAGCAATGACTACAACAAACAAAAATTCACCTTCATATTAGGAATATACTATTTCACAAATTCATATGTTGCAAGATTTTATTTTGAGGCAGGTGGAAGCCAGTGCAGTCGCATTTCTACTTCTCAGTTAGTGTATCTTTCAGTCATCTCCACCTAATGGGCTTCATGTATAACGTCCAAAGTCACCAATCCATGTCTCACGTTATCCTCACCTAGTTAATCATCAACACTCACAATTTTAGACAATTTTCATTGCTCCCAAGAGAAAAAACTGATAAACCCACCCACACCAAATAGAAAATCCAAACCTCCCCTTAACTCTTGTCCTCCCTCCTGCATTGGTTTTTTAAAGCTGCCAGAATGCAATATACCAGAAATGGAATGGCTTCTATAAAGGGAATTTAATAAGTTTTAAGTGTATAGTTCTAAGCCCATAAATATATTTGAACTAAGGCATCCAGAGAAAGATATCTTGGCTCAAGGTAGGTATACCTGAGAAGGCATGTGGCTGGTATCTTTTGATCCTTCTTCATGGTTCATCGCTTTCACTTCTGATGCCAGTAGTTTTTTCTCTGTGTCTGTGGGCCTTCACTTAGTTCTTTGAGTCAGATTGAAACTATTATGTACCCCAGAAAAGCCATGATTTAATGTTGATCCAATACTGTGGGGGCAGTCATTTCTCTTTTTAAAATTAACAAAATGGGTGGGCCACGGTGGCTTAGCAGGTAGGAATGCTTACCTGTGATGCCAGAGGACCTGGGTTCGATTCCTGGTGCCTGCCCATGTAAAAAAAAATTGACAAAATACTGTAGGGTGGAAAGTTTTAATTAGATTATTTTCACAGAGATGTGGCACACCCAATTTTAGGTGTGGCCTTTTGATTATATGGAAATGTGACTCCACCTATTCTGGTGGCTAGATTACTTTAAAAGAGGAAACATTTTAGAGAAACCACAGATGCGGACTCTTGGAGAACAGTTGCTTCAGAGCTGACCAAACCAACCTGAGATCCAGACATTTGGAGATGCAGGGCCCAGCAGTCATCACCATGTACCTTCACATGAGAATCCAGAACCCAGAGTTGTGTCCTGGAGAGCTAAATGAAGGCTCAAGGATGCCAAGTGAGGAACCACCACAAGAAATAGACACTGAGAGCAATGGAGCCAAGGAGCAAGGGACCAGCCAATGCCAGCCATGTGCCTTCCCAGCTGGTGGAGGTGCTCCAGATGGCATCAGCCTTTCTTGAGTGAAGATAACCATTGCTGCCTTACTTTGGATACCTTCTCAGCATTAGAACTGTAAACATATAACATGATAAATTCCCTTTTTGTAAAATATACCATTCCATTTCTGGTATATCACATTCTGGCAGCTTTAGCAAACTAATACATTCATCCAGGACACACCTCTGGGTTCTGGCTTGATTAGCATCTTATGGAAAGGCACATGGCAATGTCTGATGGGTTCTGCCTGTGTCTAGGCATCTCCTCTCTCTTCAAAATATTTCCCCTTTTAAAGGGCTCCAGTAAACTAATCAAGACCCAACTTGAGTAGTCAGTCACATCTCCATTTTAAAAAAGTGCACATCCACAATTGGGTATACCACATCGTTTTGGAGATAATCTAATCAATTAGAATCAGGATTATAGGTCATCTAATTCAATATTGAATTAGGATTAAGGGACATGGCTTTTCTCACAACATTTTCAACTAGGACACCCTGAATTATTTGCCTCTGATATTGCCGTGGTACTGTTGATGTCTTCCTGTCAAATATAGAACACAGGATACAATAGTATTTACCGCTATACCCCTCAATTATTTACTCTTTGTACAAGATTCATATCTTTGAAGTAGTTCATGAAAGAAATTATTTATAGTTTTAGTGTTAGTCAGTGGGATATATGGCTCTACACAACCCATATCAATCATGTTCCACTTCAATATGGCAGTATTACTTATAGACCCACTAACGAACTGCCTTCACTTCTATCCATTCTCATACATTTAAGCTCAACCTCCTTAGCTAACCATTTTTTCATCTCCATTTATTCATTGCTTGTTGCTCATTTATTATTTGAGCTGTTTGTCTTTATGTTGTTGAGTTGTAGAATCTCTTTATATGTTCTGATATTAAACCCTTATCCAATATGTGGTTTCCCAATATTGTCTCCCATTACAAGGCTGCCTTTTAAGTTTCCTAGCAAAGTCATTTGATGTGCAAAAGTATTTAGCTTTGAGGAGATGCCACTTATTTATGTCTTCTTTCATTACTTGTGCCTTCAGTATACAATCTAAGAAACCACTTCCTACCAGAAGATCTTAAGAGATTTTCCTATATTTTCTTATAAAATGTTATGGTCTTAGCTCTAATGTTTAGGTCTTGGATCCATTTTGAATTAATTTCTGTATAAGGTGGGTGATAGGGATCTTCTTTCATTCTTCTGGATGTAGGCATCCAGTTCTACAAGAACTATTGTTGAAGAGGCTGTTCTGTTACATTTAAGCTGGCTCAACTACCTTATTAAAGATCTAATATCCATTGATGAAAGGGTCTATTAATGAACACCCAATTCAATTCCCTTGGTCAATATATCTATATTTATGGCAGTAACATGCTATTTTGATGACTGTACATTTGTAATGTGCTTTAGAGTCATGAAGTGTAGGACCTTTCACTTCATTATTCCTTCTCAAGATATTTTTAGCTATTTGGGGCACACTGCTCTTCCAAATAAATTTAGTTATTGGTTTCTCTATTTCTGCAAAGTAACTTATTGGGATTTTAATTGGTATTACATTGAATCTGTAGATCAATTTGGGTAGAACTGACATCTTAATTTTATTTAATGTTCTGATCCATGATAACAGTATGTCCTTCCATTTACTTAGGTCTTCTTTAATTTCATTTAGCAATTTATTTTAGTTTATTGTGTATAGATCTTTTGTGGCCTTGGTTAAATTTATTCCTAAATGTTTGATTCTTCCAGTTGCTGTTGTGAATGGAATTTTTTCTTGATTTCCTCTGCAGATGTTTGTGTATTGAAGGTGTATGCTGTCTTCTTGCTGTACTCATTTATTAGCTCTAGTAGCTTTGAGTAGATTTTTCAGAATTTTCTACATATGGGATCATGTCATATGGAACAGTGAAAGTTTTGCTTCTTTCTTTCAATGTGAATGATTTTTATTTTTACTTGTCTAATTGCTTTAGCTAGAACTTCCAGCCCAGTTTTTAATAACTGTGGTGTAAGTGTGGGCATCCTCGTCTTCTTCCTGATCTTTGAGAGAAAGCTGTCAGTCTTTCCTTTTTGAGTATGATGTTAACTGTGGGCTTTTCATATATTATCTTTATCATATTGAGGAAATTTCCTTCTATTCCTAACCCTTGGATTGTTTTCATCAAGAAAGGCTGTTGAATTTTGGCAATTGCATTTTCTGCATCACTCAAGATGATCATGTGATTTTCCCACTTTGATTTATTGATGTAGTGTATTGCATTAATTGATTTTCTTGTGTTGAGACAGGTTTTATACCAGGAATAAAGCCCAATTGGTCCTGATGTATTATTATTTAATATGTTGCAGAATTCAATTTGTGAGTATTTTTGCATCTATATTCATTAAAGAGATTTGTTTGTAACTTTCTTTTCTTACAGTATCTTTGTTTGGTTTTGGTATTAGGGTGATATAGGCTTCATAGAATGATTTAGGTAGATTTCCTTCCTCTTCAATTTTCTGATAAGTTTGAGCATTCATTCTTGAATGCTTGGCAGAATTTACATGTGAAGCCATCATCTGGTCCTGGACTTTACATTCTGGGGAGTTTTTTTAATGCAGTTTTATTGAGCAATATTTTATATTCATACATAATCATCTGAAGTGTACAATAAGTGGCTCACAGTATCATCATATAACTGTGAATTCATCATTGCAATCAGTCTTTTCCTACATGATATTTTATTATACACATTACAAAATAATACATATAATAAATGAATACATAACTGCAAGTTTTTAGAGCAACACTAGTAGCTTTAGTTCTTGATATACTTTTATAACCAGCATGCAAAGGGGAAAAGTTCGAATTCTTATGAAGCTTTCTCAGTCTAGTTCTAATGTTTTCTAAATCATGTTGGAAAAAAACCTTCACAGTTTTAATTCCTAGAAAAGGAATAAGATCTTTAATTTCTACAAAAGAAAGAAAATATTTTATTTTCTATTCATTTTTAATTGAGATATATTATATATTCACATACTGTATAACCATCCAGATTGTATAATCAGTATTTCACAATATTATCATATACCTGTGCATTGTCATCATAATCAATTTTTGTACATTTTCTCACACTTAAAAAATATAGGAATAGACATAAAAGTAAAAAAGAATGCCCAAAATATTCAATAACCATCCACTTATTATTTATTTCTGTTTTATCTTTTTTTTCTTACTCATCTGTCCATACACTGGATAAAGGGGTGATAGGCACAAGATTTTCACAATCACCTGATCACACCTTAAAATGTCTATAGTTAGTCAATCGTATTCAAGAATCAATGCTATTGGGTTACTCTTCAACAGTTTCAGGTATTTCCTCCAGCTACTCCAGTACACCAAAAACTGAAAAGGAAAATCTATATACTGCATAAAAGTAGCTTCCAGAATGACTTCTTGACTCTTTTTGAAATCTCTCCACCACTGCATTATTCTGTTTCATTTCTCTTCCCCCTTTGGTCAGGGAGTCTTTCTCAATACCATCTTCTAGAGCCAGGCTCACTCCCAGGAGTCATGTCCCATGTTACCAGGGAGATTTATACCACTGGGTGTTGTATTCCACATAGGGGTTGGGCAGTGAGTTCACCTGCAGAGTTGGCTTAGAGAGGAAGACCATGTCTGAGCAACAAAAGAGGTTTTCTGGGGGTGACACAGGCATAATCATAAGTAGGAGGTTAGTTTGCTAAAGTTGGCAGAATACAATATACTTGAGATGGAATGGCTTTTAAAAAGGGAATTTAGTTAGTTACCATTTGCTAATTTGGGAAAGCACATAGCAACATCTGTTCTGCTTCTTTCTTGGCTTCTGGGTCAATTGGCTTTCCCCAGGGTATGTCCTTTCTGCAGCTCCAAACATCTGGGTTGGAGAAAGTTCTGAGCTCTGAGCTGCATTATGCTTGGCTGTGCTGAACTTGTTCACTCTCTTCTTACTTCTCATTTTAATCCTCACTCATTGAGGAAGTTCCAAAAAAAAATACAACCCACAAATACAACCTTTAGAAGCACAATAAAATCTTTAGAATGCTGTCCTGATTAAAAAGGAGAGCCTGGAAACAAAGCATGAATCATCTTTAGCACATTAAAAATGAAGAACAGATAAACTGAAAGCAGATTCCCTCTGAATGTAATAAATTATTTAATAGTCCCCAGAGAAATCATTTTAAGAAATCTGAACTGAAGTGTCATGGTTTATCTTATCTAGTCATACAGAAATTAAAAGTGAGCATTTTACATGTGTATTAGGAGATATAGTACCCAGTGTCCTTCTGAGGTTTGATATCTAGTTCTTTCACAGGCTTTACTCATTGCTCTGGTTTGAATTTGGTCTATGGTGAATGAAAATTACAGCATAAGTACAAAAACTTTTTAAAGATGTGATTTTAAATTACAATACAACATTAAGACTAATGAAGCTGTTTCAGAAGCTACATGTTAATTTAACTTAAGACCTAATCAGAAAGCAACATTTCAGGTAAGAAGAAAACCTAGATTTATAGGGAAAAAATCAACCTGATAATACTCTCACTCCACATTCTTTCTGAGGAGAGAGATACTGAGTGATTAATCTATGTATGTGGACTCCTTAACTTAGAAAATAACTTGTGAGAGTAACTGTGTCTCAGGCCATTATTTTAGAGGGCCAGTAAGATCCAAAGTTCATTACTTTACAGAATAATGGTTTTAGTTTGAGAAGGAATATACACAAAAGCACACACATACACTTTCAAGAAGTAATGGCTGCAAAATGATTCCCACACTTTTTGTCACAGATTCCTAATCTTCTGGTAGTTAAACCTCAAATTTTCCACTTAGCTACCTTTTGATTTAGTACACAAAGATGCACTTAGATATTAATAAATAAAAGAAGTTTTATTTTCCTCTAGATGATTTTATGGAATATTGAAATTAAGTCACATCGTCAAATACCCTGCACCATGCTAAATTAAAAAGACAGTACAGCTAAAGCAATACAAACAAGGATGTCATCCTTTCTAGACTTTTTCCCCTGCAATATTCTTAGGAGTGCACTGATAAGTAGTAAAAAGACAGAATGGCTTGAAAACACTGGTAGTCCATTGCATAGAAAATTAAAAGACAACTAAGGCCTAGAGATCTTATCTCAGAGAGTTCTATGACAGATTACATCAGGCAGTGTAACTGGTTAATTTGACATTTAGGCAAACATATATATCTACTAAAATAGAGAAAAATAGCAAAATACTAACTCTCTATTTTCCTTTTAAACTTCTATGAATGGAAGGAAAATCACCTTTCATACTATCATCTTTGGATCTCTTGGTCAGATCAAGCGCAGTGTTTCCCATGTCCAGTATGCACTTACTGGAGAAAATTCAAAAGGTACTGGCTCTACAAGAGCATAATTTGCTTTTGGTTCATGCTGTGGGGCTTCTGTTGGAATTTTTTTAATGTAGCTTCAAAAAGCAATTTAAGTAGTAATTCATTCATTTATTCAATAACTATTGAGTTCTTTATGTGTCCAAGACCTTGTTGAGATGACAATATAATGATAGATGAGATAGAGAAGATTTCCTTGCTTCATGTACCTGTAGCTCAATAGGTAAGAAAGTCAAGACACCATGTGAAAAACAATGCATTGTAACCAAAGCAATGTTGGATACATGGTGCATGAACAACACAGAAGAGGGGATTAACATAGTTGTGGGATTTGCAGACTTGAAAGTATTATGTACCCCAGAAAAGCCTGTTTTAATTTTTTAATCATAATTCAATATTGTAGGGCAGAAACTTTAATTAAATTATATCCATGGAGATGTGGAACACCTAATTGAGGGTGTGATTTGATTAGCTGGAGATTTATTCCACCCATTCCAGGTGGGTCTTAATTACATTACTGGAGTACTTTAAAAGAGGAAACATTTTGGAGAGAGTCAGAAATAACAGAAGCAACAGAGCCAACAGAAGGAGAGCCAGCAGCAACTTCAGAGTAGAGCTGACACAGATGTTGACATTTAGAGAACAGAAATATGGATGTTAAGAGATGCTTGGAGCCCAGCAGACATCACCATGAAATGTAAAGCAAGCCAGAACCTGGAGACAGCCAAGGGAAGCCAAGAGATGAAACACAGCTAAGAGAAGCAAAGTAAGGAACCCTCACAGAAGCAGAGGTTGAAAACAAGGGTGCCCAGGAACAAGGGACAAGTAGATGCCAGCCACATGCCTTCCCAGCTGACAGAGCTGTTAATACCCATTGGCCTTTCTTGAGTGAAGGTAACCTCTTGTTGGTACCTTAATTTGGACACTTTCACTTCCTTAGAGGTAAACTTGTAACTTATTAAATTCAAAATCCATTCTAGTTCAGTATATCACATTCTGGCAGCTAGCAAATTAAAACATGGGGATTTGGGAATGCTTTCTGAATTTTTGGAGTTGAATGCTATGAATGTTCAAGTAAGTGAAAGGAGCTCAGTACAACTAGATGCAGAATTTAAGGGAAAGAATCACAGAGATAAAAGTGGGGACAAGGTTAATTCCACCAATCTATATAGGTGGTGATCTACAGTTTGAACAAGCTTGATTAAAGAACAGAAAACTACTTGAAAATTGGAAAATTTTCCTGCTTCACAACCAGCTGAAAGCCAGAGTGAAATGAATATGCAAAGGGAGTTGAGTAGAGTTATGCATAAAACATAGAGAAGGAATGACAAGGAAACAAAGTTAGGGGAAAATTAAGAAAGTATGGGGGGTGGGTCCTATTGAAGTGGGTTGTATATTGATAATTCATGTTTTATGCATCTGATTTTATATATCATCATCAGAGGTAGAATAATGTTAGGTCTTACATCAATAGAATTTAATCACCAATTTAGGGAGAGAAAGTAAATGCTATCTTAAATGTAATTTAACAGAAAACTTTTGGGAATAGAGACAAAAAGAAAACATGATATTATTAAAACATGTAATTTAACAGAAAACTTTTGGGAATAGAGACAAAAAGAAAACATGATGTATTCATATAAATCCATTTTTTCTCTGACATTTTTCTAGAGTATTCTTCAGAAGTCTTCCAAGTTTCCTAAAGAACAAGTTAGTGAAGGTTTGATTTTTGGCTGAAGTCATTTGGTTTCTCCATATTCTTTGCATAATGCTTCTGTTTTTGCATAATCTACATGTGAAAAGGATATAAAGTTTTGATTTTACTTAATTATTGCTTACTTATACTTAAAAGGTTTTTAAAACAGAGATAGTGAGAAATTTTACCACTCTCTACATACTATATCAGTACCAATAGTAGCAGTGTAAGTGGAAACTAGGTATTTTCTACAGGTTCCAGGATACTAGAATTTTTCGTTCCTCCAATTATATTACCTATCACATTCCTGTTCATTAGCTTAGCCAAAATCTTTTTTACCTCCTATTCTTCTTTATGATAAAACCTTTGATTTTTAAAACATAGTTAAGATTCTGACAGGATTACTTACATTTTTCTGCTTCTTGGAGAGACCTGATTGCATCACCAAATTTATCACTAGCCAACAAAGTCTGAGCATGATGACAGTAAGCATGATGAAAGAAACAAAATTTTATTCATTCTTTTCCCAAATCATGTTTTCCACTATCATTGTTTTCTATATACATCAGATAAGTACATTCCTTTGTTCACTGTTTAAAGTGTCAATGCAATCCCTTACATTTCCTTATTCAAACTTTTCCCATCTCTGTTCAATAGAATGCATATAAAAGCTGGAATTATATCTTACCTTGAGTTAAACTAGCCTTCTAACCATAGCCTGAGAATAAAAAATATTTAAAGAAACTTGTTTTAAAATCACAGCATAGTATATGAAGGACAGAAATACTTGTGCTAATGCAGAGGCAGAGAGAGGGTTCCAAGCTTAGGATGAAAGAGATTTTCAAGAGAAATGTGTAGCTGCCCAAAGTATGACATATCCACATTTTACATATGTACATGAATTCAGGAATTACATACGGTCTTGAACAGCGCATTTGAAAATTAAAAGGTTTAAGAATTAGAAACAATGTACTTAGACCTGAAAAAGAATTTTGACTATCTCTCACATGCTATTCTAATCAACAAAACCATTAATTTACCATTAACTTAATCATTACCTTAAGAATAGATTTAGTAGGGAGTTCCAGGAAGATGGCTGAATAGGGTAGGTTTAGTTCAACCCTGCTCCTAGGAACGGCTAGAGAAGGGACAGGAAGGCAATTGAGATGGCAGTTCCAGAATGTGAGTAATCTGGGAGTGTGTCTTCTACAACACATAGAGGCCCTGTTTGCAAAAGCTAAAGAACTGAGACACAGAGAACTGGACACAATTCTAGCTGTTGCAAACAGCCTAATGGAAGCCCAGAGCCCTCAGGAGAACAAGAATAGGGAGAGAGGAACCAGGAAGCAAGCTAAGCCATGTTCCTTGAATGTGCTACCCTCACTGGTACAGCCCCATGACTCATAACTCACCCACCCCAACCTTTGTCACCTGCCCCCCCATGCTCTGAGTGACCTCCTCCCATGTGTTTCCACTCCCCACCACCCCAAGTGTGTACACAACTCCTTCAACATAGCCCACCTCTCTGCAAGTGCAGTCTCACCCTGCCTCTCCTTAGATCCACCTCCTTCTCCCTACTCCCTGAAGGTGGTCACCAGTAGTACCTTCCTAATCATCCTATACTACCCCCAACCCATACAGTTGGGCACCCCCTGCCACCCTCTCCCAAGCTTTGCAGACATGTACATCAGTTTACAGTCTTCCCAGATTCACGCATGTGCACAGCCCCAGTCATGCCCCCCAGCCCTGGGCAAGTGCTGACCAGAGTAGCCAGACCACCCCCAGCTCATGCAACTGCAGTCCCAGCCTACTGCCCCTGATCTCTGCACATGTGCACAAATGGGTCCTGCCCCATAGACCAGTGCACATAAGGACCCCACCCCCAGATACACACACACACACAGACACATTCTCCCCACTGCTGGATGCCCATGCATTTGTGCAGTTACTTCTTTATCCCTGCACCCCAACCTCCTGCCCCACAAATGTGCACACTTGTCGCAACACTAGCACAAGCACCTTGCTCCCACACCTGACAGGTGCTCATGGGCAAATCTGTGCTACATAGCCCCCACTCTACCACCTGCTCCAAATCCATCCACACCTGCACACCCACACCAAGGCACCACCCACATAATGCCATTTTCCCAACCACATTCTGCAACCCCACTGACCTGTGCCCACCCCTACACTCTCCCACATCTGCATCCAGTGGACCTTTTATCCCTACCCCTCTGAAAGACACACCCACATCTTGCCCTCCTCCATTCCCCAAACAATGTGCCACCTACCCTATACCCTGATACCCATGACCCACATACTCCATGCACCCACCCACATCCTACCTGCACACAGACTCTGTGTATCCACACAGCCTCCCATCTGCCTTCCACCACATCTACCTCTGTGTTTTCCACACCGCATCCTGCTATTTTGCTCCAAGTTCTACCTCAGCTGCATCTCATACCCTCAGTTCCTGTACCACACATCCTCAATCCCACAACCCACACCCCATGTTCACAGGCACCAGTGTTGCATCTACAACCTGTGTCTATACCTGCAGGGTAATGCATCACCACACTGTTGTACACTGCCCTGCACCCCACATCTTCCTCCACATCCATCCCGCAAGTACAAAGCTTTAGACTACTGAAGGAAATCAACTTCCAAAGTAAACCAATCAAGATATTTACATGCCTCAAATACAACAGAAGATCAATAAGTATATCACAATGCAGAAAAATAAAGCCCAGCCTAATGACCAAATTAAAACACCAGAAGAGACACAGACTTTGACACAACTAATCAAAAATATTCATATAACTCTACTAAATGAAATAAATGGAATGGCTAAAGACATAGTGAAAATCAAGAAGACACTAGAACAGCCTAAAGAGGAATTTGAAAGAACAAATGAAAAACAGAAGTTATCACAGAGATTAAAGGTGTTGTAGACCAAATAAAGAATATACTAGAGACACACAACAGCAGATTTGAAGAGACAGATGAAAGAATAAGTGAACTGGAGGGCAGGACAATTGATTATGAACACTCAAAACCCCAAATGGCAAAAATGATGGAAACATTTGCATTAGATCTCAGGGAGATGATGGACAAAGCAAAGTACACAAATATAAGAATCATTGGTGGCCTGGAAGCAGAAGAGAAGAGTAAAGGGCTAGGAATATTAGTTGATAAAATGGAGGAAAACTTCCCAACCCTTATAGGGGACATAAGTATGAAAATCAAAGAAGCCCAATGAACTCCAAACAGAATAAATCCAAGTAGGCCTTCCCCAAGGCACATACTAATCAGTCTGTCAAATGTTGATGAGAAGCAGAGAATCCTGGAAGTGGCAAGAGAAAAATGATCTACTACATACAAGGGAAACCATATGAGAATGCATTCAGACTACTCAGTTGGCACTATGCCAGTGAG
>PVIY010054374.1:0-14252 GCA_004026745.1 Myrmecophaga tridactyla
TTTTTAAATCTATACATTGAGAAACTCATTATTTCAATCTTAAATGAGAAGATTTTCTTCCAGACTTTTCCAATGTGCTGAGTTCTGCCAGGCCAGTGGTTTTCTTTTTTGGGTATGCTGTATGGGGAGGGGGTACCATTTCATTCTTTTTCCATGTGACTATCCTGTTATTGCAGCACCATTTGTTGCAATTTTTGGGGGGTAGTGGTGGCGGCGGTGGGAAGTGCGTGGGCCAAGAATCGAACCTGGGTTTCCTGCATGGCAGGCAAGAATTCCACCACTGAACTACCCTTGCACCCACCTCCAAAAGGGTATTTTATGCAGTCCAGTTCACAAGAGTCACAGTCCAAGGCAGAGCAGTGGTACCCAATGATGGCAGTTCAGTGCACAGTCAGTATTGAGATCTAGTGTGCACACAGGTTATTGCAGAAGGCTGTTGCAGAAAGGTATTTGCTATGATACTAACGGCAAAAAGAATATAAACTAAATTTCCATTAGAAGACAGATACCACACTTTTTTGCAGGGAGCTTTCTGGAGTCAAATTCACAGTTAGCTTGGGCATAATAAGTATTCAGAGTCATTCATATTGTGCCTTAGGGTATGGGTGGTACTGAGTTGGTTACATATTTAACTTCTGGCATTTTATGTATAAACTGTGGTCTAATACTTAAATTTTGGGCAACCCCAATACCCCAGGGACCTAGGATTCCCAACTGACATGGCTGCATTGGCCAGGAGCATGACTAACTGACCCTTTTTTCCCCATTTCTAATGCTTGTGGCATAGGCAAGAACAAGTTATTTTCATTACCTTGTGTGACTGTAGCACTGCTGGCCTTTTTATCTGAATTTGCAACTTGTGCATGGGTCCTGCTGTTATCAGTTGAAAAAAGTGGGAGCAGCTGCTTGGGGCCATAAATTGAGGCTGGCAAGGCCTGGATACAACCTGAGTAGCCACTGCTGCAGAGATTGCTTATCACTTTTAAATTGCTCTTTTAAAAGCCCATTCATCCTTTCAATGAACCTCACTGCTGGGGTTATAAGGCAACTGAAAGATCCACAAGAGTTCATGTTCAGTAGCCCATGCTTGCGTTAGTTGTCTGGGAGAAGGGGTCCACATGTGTGGGGACCCTGAAGAATGCACTGAGCATTTCTAAGCTACATATTGTACCTCTTTGGTTAGCTTTCCCTACTGGGAAGATCAACAACCATCCAGTGGCTGTATCTACGGCTGTAAAAGCATATTTCACACTTCTGCATAAGGAAGGGGCCTCATATAATTTACATGCCATCTTGTGAACGGAACCTGGCATGGCAGGTTCTTGCCTATGCCACAAGTATTAGAAATGGGGAAAAAAGGGCCAGTTAGTCATGGTCCTGGCCAATGCAGCCATGTCATTTGGGAATCCTAGGTCCCTGGGGTATTGGGGTCGCCCAAAATTTAAGTATTAGACCACAGTTTATACATAAAATGCCAGAAGTTATATATGTAACCAACTCAGCTTGTGGCTTGTTCTAGTTTGCTAGCTGCCGGAATGCAATATACCAGAAACGGAATGGCTTTTAACAAGGGGAATTTAATGAGTTGCTAAGTTTACAGTTCTAAGGCTGAGAAAATGTCCCAATTAAAACAAGTCTATAGAAATAGAAATGTCCAATCAAAGGCATCTGGGGAAAGATACCTTGATTCAAGAAGGCCGATGAAGTTCAAGGTTTCTCTCTCAAGTGAGAAGGCATGTGGCGAACACAGTGAGAGGGCTTCTCTCGTGGCTGGAAGGGCACATGGCGAATACGGCATCATCTGCTAACTTTCTCTCCTGGCTTCTGGTTTCATGAAGCTCCCCGGGAGGCGTCTTCCTTCTTTCATCTCCAAAGGTTGCTGGCTCGTGGACTCTCTGCTTCGTAGTGTCACTCTCTCTGAATCTCTTTCTCCAAAATGTTTCCTCTTTTATAGGACTTCAGAAACTAATCAGACCCACTCAAATGGGTGGAGACATATCATCCCCTAATCCAGTTTAACAACCGTTCTTAACTAAATCACATCATTCAGCGAGATGATCTCATTACAGTTTCAAACATACAGTATTGAATACAGATTATTCTACCTTTATGAAATGGGATTTATATTAAAACATGGCTTTTCTTAGGGGGCATACTTCCTTTCAAACCAGCACATGGCTGATATGACTGAGTTGATGAGGAAGCATCCTTGGATGTTGAAGTGAACTGGAGGGGCAGGGGTCCATTACTTCTTTCAGTTGTTTTCTCATGATAGGCAGCTGGAATTGCTGTGCCAGTCTCCAGAGTCTGGTACTTGTAGTGCCCAGTTTTTCTATATAGCCATTCAGCAGCTTTATGCAAAGTTAGCTTTAGACTACAAATTTGTGCTAAAGCATCTGCTTTAATATTACCAGGTAAAAAAATCAGTGTTATGGGCAAAGATATAAAACACAGTTACCTTTTGCTTCTGACAGGTTGTCCAGATATCTTCTCACATTTCTTTTCTCCATGGGGGAGGGGGTGCAGACAACAGTCCATTGCTCTTGCTTCCACATGGTCATCCACACTGTAGGCCCCAGTACCTTGCCCAACTGTCAGCACAACTAGCTAATGCATCTCTGGTTCATGAACACTGACCATCCATACAGCCCTTAATTCAGTCCATTGGCTGCTCTGCATAGTCCCAGTTTCCCACCATATACCATCTGTATTAGGTTGCATGGCTACTGCTGTCCAGTGGCAGGCTGCCCGTGTGCTGAGCCAGCAGTATACCAAGCAGACTTATGTAAACTGCCACATTCGTCAACAGTGGGCACAGACAGCTACCTTGGGAGGATCAGGAGGGAGGGCCAAGTGTTGTTCTTCTACGTAGGAAACTGGTGTCAGGATATCATGCATTTCTGTACTTAAGGGGTTATTGTTGAAAATGCTGCGCTGTAGCAGATGACTGAATGGGGATGGCTGTTCTTAACTTCTGAGTTACTCCTTTAACTTGCCTTAAAGCATTATAGGCAGCACACAGTTGTTGTTTTTAAGGGACTGTACTGCAGTTCAGCTTTTTTTCAGAATTGAAGCCAAAAACCAACGGGAACTTGCTTTGTCATAAGCCCCACCCAAAGCCAATATCAGAACTGGCCATATTTAATTCACACGTCACATCTGTGTCCACCTATCACAAAACTTGAGCCAGTGTGATAGTCCATCTGGTTTTTTCAACAGCAGCCTACCAGGAGGTATCCCATCCTTAGGAATAGTTTTTCCTAATCAAAACATACACAGGTTTTAACATTTGGGCTCTGTGAGGTATGAAAGGTTTCCAATTCCCCAGCAATCCCAAGAAAGCCATTAGTTCTTTTGGTGTAGGGAGCACAGGAAAACATTGTACATTATTAATTACTACAAAAAGAATAAATTTTGCCTTTCCCAACCATATTATACCCAAGAATTTGACAGGGCAACCAAGGCATTGCAGTCCACCATGATCAATTGTCCATCCCTGGCTGTTAAGATGAAACAGCAATGAATCTGAGGCTTTTTTTTTAGTTCTGGAAAAGAGTTTCTGGTTAGCATGACATCATCAATATAATGAAATAAAGTTACATTTTCCCATTTAGTCAAATCGTTTGCTGTAAGCTCACAGTAGACGGTCAGACTATGTGGATAGCATTGTAGAAGCACGATGAAAATCCTCTGTTCTCCTTTCCAGGTGAGGGCAAAAATGGCTTAACTGGCTCTATTTAAGGGGACACTAAAGAATTGACTATTAATACCTTGTAGGAAAGAAGCAACCATTGGAAAGGCAGCATACAAACATGGGATCACTCCACCTTTTGCCTCCTAAACTTCTTTTCTCCATTACATCATCAGATAGGGAATCTACAGGATCCCAGTCAAGGTGAATCAAGATATGCCTGTTTACTGTAGCATACCAGCATGCTAATACTTCTAAACTTTTATAACAAGGTATAGTCTCTCATTCAATGTCTCCTCCAAATCTGCTGATTCCTGCCTTAAACAGTTTGCTACAACAGCCCCAGGAGAATTGCGGATTTCTCTGTCTTCCTTGAGATAGCCTGCCGTCGCTGGCAGCAGTGCACACAATGGACAAGCAATTGCAACACAGACAAGTGGGCGATCCCTCCCTGCACCAGGGAAGCAGGGTGCCCAAGGATTACCTCTGCAGAGTCCCCCTTCCCCAAGCTCATACTCTCTACGGGCTGGCAGCTCTTTGGTCTCCTGGCTAGGTCACAAAAATGTTACAGCCCAACACAACCCCGAAACCAAAGAACATGCTAGATAGATTACCCATGAGTGTAATTAGGGCAGTATGGAAGTTCCTTCCAACGGCAGCTAGTTGGGAGATGAAAGTCTGTGTTTTGCCCAAAGCCAAGAGAGAAAAAAAGAGAGAGGCATGCCCAGGGAAAGGCTTATAAAGTCTGCCTCGTAAGATTTGCTTACAATGGAGTTTCAGCAGAGTCTCCTGAGATTTATTAGGGAAGAGGTTTTTTGCATTCTTTAACATCTGCCCTGGTCATGCAGGCGGCTATGTGACTTGCACTGAAAATGGAGGAGGGGGCAGGTCCTTACAATGTTTTCCTTGAGCTCTTTGAGGATATTTAGGACCACTTTTCAAATGTCTTTGTCAGGAATGTCACAGGTCTGATCCTCCTCATCGATGGCTTCTAATGCTTTCATCATCTCCTGGGTCATCACTTCCTGTTTCTTTGTATGTTTTGTAATCTTTTGTTGAATTCTGGAAATTTTGATATTTTAGCATGAAATCGCTGGAATTTAGATTCTGAGGTGTTCCTTAAGCTTATATCCAGCTAGTGTTATCATGGTGCTTTCCTTGAATGCCAGGAACTAACAAAAATAAATTAAAAAATAAAAAAAAAGAAGGAAAACACTTTTCCCAGTCTTTGCAGATTGACCTTGTGAGTTCTCTTCTTCAGAGCTTATCTATACAATGAGTTGAGGGAATAGCTCAAGCCAAAGCGTAGGGGCTTCTATGATCTTTCTGTACAAGCATCTTTTCTTTGGTATGTGTATATGGCCCTTAAATTCCATTTATATGAATACGAATGTCCCTTCTTCCCTAGGAAACAGTTTGCTCACAGTGCCAGTATTGCACTGTATGTCCTACAGCCAACCATCTTTCATCCCAGTTAGTATGATTTGATTATTCTCCCACAGTGTTCTAGATGAGTTCCATGAACTGCTTCTACATGCAGGGTTAAGTTCTAGATTGAGTCCCTCAGACTACCACCAAAGAAGTTGTACTAGGCATACACACTCCTAATTTGTGCATGAGGTCCACACTGTTCTCTTTAGAACCAGGGCCAGGGATTTCCTTGGGATCCACCCAAGGAAAGCGGTCCGGCTCCACATCAACCTAGTGATAGAACCAGGGTGGGCAACTAGGGTGCCAGAAGATCCTAATCCCCCCCCCCTTTTTTTGTATGCTGTATGGTAGGGTCACATTTCATTATTTTTCCATGTGAGTATTCCATTATCACAGCACCACTTGTTGAACTGTTTGTTTGTTTTTTGGGAAGTGCATGGACTGGGAATTGAATCCAGGTCTCCTGCATGGCAGGTGAGAATTCTACCACTGAACTACCCTTGCACCCCTCCTACCACCTTTAAATGGTCTTTTTCTTCATTCTGTTACTGTAGTCCTCTGTTTTCTGGAACTTTTATCAAGATATTTCTGCCACTTCTTGCTGGTTGTTTCCCCAGTACTTTTTTTTTAAGCTGTTTTATTGAGATAAATTCACATAATGTACAATCTACCTAAAGCGTACAATCAATGGCTTTTAGTATATTCAGAGTTGTGGATTCATCCTTAGTACTTTCCAATGATAATGGACTTAGGTATAGGTCTCCCTCCCCCCCACCCCCCATCTATTGTGGTATATCCTCAGGGAAACTCTCATTAGTTTGGAAATGTTCTTACATTATTTAAGTGAAAATCTATTTTATTTCATTTTCATAGTTTTGTTTCTATTAGGTTTGCACTTGAGTTTGAGTTCCATCAGAAGCAAACATTGAATCCCTAGGACAAAAACTTAAATTCAAATGCATTAAATCTTCTCCCAATCCAGGAAGCCTTTCCAGAAAGGTAAAAAATAAAGAAAAAGAAATTTTTAACTTGAACAGGCATTAAACCAGAATGTGATGCAACACAGGCAATTCACCAAAGAGATTGCAAAGACAGAATAAAAGCTCACCTCTTTTAAGTAATGTTGATACAACCCATGATATACATTTTCTCAAAACTTTTCTCATATCTTTAGGACCAGAGATAGGTTTATAATTTGGACCCAGGAGTTCACGGGAGGTAATGCTAATCTTTGCCTAGGAAACTGGGAGATACTTTTTCTTAATGATTACATTTCAAAGAAATGGCTCCAGTCTTTAAGGAAATATCCCCGAGTTGTGAAATTTCCAGGAGGCTACTTTAACATTTAAAAAGATTTAAATATATTTCAATCGGACAGAGATGGACTTACAATTAAGATTTCCTAAGATAAATGCTGAAGAAGAAAAAAAAAAGGAGAGGAAGTCTTTCTGCATCAGGAAAAATTAGCCCATTATTTTCATTTTTTAAAAATTTGTATTCATCCTTACATAGAAACACCTATCCCCTTTAAAAAAATTAAAGCTTTAGAGGTGTAATTCGCCCTAAGCGTACAAATCTTAAGTGTACACATTATTTTTTTAAAACATATGTACGTACTTCTGTTACCACCATCCAGATCAAGATATGAAACCTTTCCACACCTCTTGCTCCCCTGCAGTCAATAGCAATCAAAGGCAACCACTAATTTGACTTTAACCATCATTGTTTAGCTTTGCTTGTTCTTGTGCTTCATAAAAATGCACTTCCAGCCCGCCTTCTACGGGTTTCAGAATATTCCGTAATATATATACCAGACTTTAAGTATTCCCCAACTAATGAACATTTCATTTACAACATGCGTATCGGCAATGCTCCAAAGGATCTTCTTGTTACACTTGCGTGTGAATTTCCCAGGCTACAAGTGTGATTGCCTGATCTGAAGTGTGTTCGCTGAGGTGGCGGAAAGGTATGCAGGGCTGGGCACCACAAGCCACTAGGGACTCTTCCGCCTCTCTTGTCTAGCAGAGCATCTGTCTGGCTCTCCCGCCGCGTGCTAGCCTGTGCTCGGGATAAACTCGGAGACCACATTCACTGGACTAATCCACCGAGGAGATTCCGCTTCCCATTCTCCTCCCCGAACTGGCGCGAAATGACGTAGGTGTTTCCGCTGTGGTGCGGGCGGGGCCAAAGCCCGACCCGCCGTCGCCGTCGCGGCCTGATGACGCAGAGTGCCCTGTACTCCCCCACGTGTGCCGCTGCTCTCCTGGTGTCGGCCCGGCGGCCGCGGCCCCTTTTCCTCCGGGTTTAACCAGTGTCAGCTCCAGCACGGGAACCGCGGCAGCTCGGGGGCGCTGAGCTTGAAGCAGCGAGGGCTGGAGCGAACGAGGAGAAGGGCCTGGGGCAATGGAGCACCTCTTGCTGGAAGTGGCGGCCTCGTCTCTGCGATTAATCGCTGCCAAGAATGAGAAGAGCCGCAGCGAGCTAGGGAGGTTCTTGGCCAAGCCGGTAAGAGAAGGAGGGAGAGAGAAAGCGCGTGGTAGACCCCAACCTTTCTGCTCCCGTACGCCTCGTGGCACTCTGTGGAGTCGCGCTGGTTTAAGGGAGAGAGAAGCCGAGTCTTGTCACTCTGCCTCTCCCGGGACTGGCCGGTGGCGAAGGCAGCCGCACATATTTGCGAAGATAGGAAGGAGCTTTTTGTTTTTAGCAGGGGAAGTTTTCCTTCCTCTCCCCACCTCCGCAACCCCTGTGCGGCGCTCAGCCTGCATATGGGGGACACCTGTGGGCTTTGGAAAGAAATTTGCTTTTCTTTTCTGAAATTGAGGTTGGGTCTCTGCGTTTTCACTTGGGTTTAAGTGTTCCTTGTCCAGCCACGCTTGTGAGCTGGGGTAAATGTCTTTCTTTTCTGCCCGGTCCCTTCATTTAGGCCTATTGACAAGCATTGATTGCGTTTCTGCTGGCGCGTAAAGCACTATGGGGAGATAGAACGATAAATCCGTTACGGGCTCTATCCATAGGGAATTTAGCATCTATTTTTGGAGCCACTTCATAAACACGTAGAACAATTGAAGGTCAAAGCAAGACAGCTAATCCTAACTCTATAATACTAACCTTGGGAATTTTGAGGTGAGCTGGAGTTTTCTGGGAAATAGGTCTTGGTTTTTAATAATCTTCTCGTTGACTCACTCTGTCTTGAGTGGAGGACTCCTGCGCACTTTAATCACGTTGCATTTTCAATTCCTATTTTGTGTTCCTCTCCTCATACCTGTAAACTTCAGAGTAGAAAATATGTTTTGTTTTTGTCACTTCAGTATCTAGAAGTCATTTATTCACTCACAAATGCCTTCCTTACAGATATATCCCATTAACTAAGAAGCAACTGCGTTATTTTGGGTGCGACTGAGGTGCAGGGATTACTATGAGAGACATTCTGTTTCTGTTTGGTTACAACAAAACTGAAATGAGAGGCAAAAGGGAGGGAGGATTGGGAGATGTCGCCCAAGGTTTGTGGCCTGTGGGCCCGCGCGAAGGGTTTGATGGGATCACTAACACAAACGGGGAGGTCTAGACGGCAGATTTTTGGTGGGGCTACGGAAGGAGATAATCAGTTTTAAGATCAGATGAGCTGTACTGTCCGGCTCCTAAATTATGTATTGTTGCTAGAGGCTATTTTTCTGTAAGTGGGCTTAGAATAGAAGTTTTGGATCTGGGGTTCATGGACCAGTTCCACGGGGTTTAAAGCTTCCCACTTCTGTAATTGGATGTAACGTTGGTGTTTATGTATTGGGGTGAGGTGGGAAGATGCTGGGGTAATATTTTAGAGAATTTTTGACACATTGAATGGGTCAGTTCGCATTGAATGCTTCCATGTGTGATGTTTACATGACATAAGAACTTGTCATGTAAATTCTGAGAATTTGTTTAGTAATGCTCTGGGACTTGAAAGCTAGTAGAAAGTGAGCTTGAATTAAGGGATTGGGACACTGTTGCATCTCCTTTTCTTGTGCCTCATTGTTAAATTTTGTCCAGTCTTGGAAATGTCTTTCCATTTATTCCTTTCCATTTCCAGTGATAATTTCAAGCATTTCACTTAAAGAAAAACTGGTTGTGTTGCAATTTTATTTTTTTCTCCTCTTTTTGGAAATGAAATGATTTTTATTGGAGTTTTAAAAAGCAGCAAAGATTTTTGATACATTGATTCTCATTCTCATTGATATTTGGGATCTAAAGTAAGAATTTTATTTAGGATTGTGTTTCCTTCTGTGTTCTCAGTTAATAACCTTCTATTCACTCATAGAAAAGTGGCTCACCTCATCTGCTTCCACTACTTTTTCTTCACCTATAGTCCAGTCCTCCTGATTTTACTTCCTAAGTATTTCTTGACTCTATCCCTTCCTCTTTGTCTCTGTTATCACCACTGTCCCGACTCCTGTACTTGGCTCAGGAAGAGCATGTGTTTAAGGGCATTGTTCTAGTTTGCTAGCTGCCGGAATGCAAAATACCAGAAACAGAATGGCTTTTAAAGAGGGAAATTTAATAAGTTCCTAGTTTACAGTTCTAAGGCAGAGAAAATGTCCCAATTAAAACGAGTCTATAGAAATATCCAATCAAAGGCATCCATCCAGGGAAAGATACCTTGGTTCAAGAAGGCTCATGAAGTTCAGGGTTTCTCTCTCAAGTGAGAAGGCACATGGTGAACACAGTCAGGGTTTCTCTCTCTCAGCTGGAAGGGCACATGGTGAACACGGTGTCATCTGCTAGCTTTCTCTCCTGGCTTCCTGTTTCATGAAGCTCCCCGGGAGGCATTTTCCTTCTTCACCTCCAAAGGTCACTGGCTCTTGGACTTTCTGCTTTGAGATGCTGCAGCATTCTCCACTCTCTCTGAATCTCTCATTCTCCACTCTCTCTGAATCTCTCATTCTCCAAGATGTTTTTTCTTTTATAGGACTCCAGAAACTTCTCAAGACCCACCCAAATGGGTGGAGACATATCGTCATCTAATCCAACCTAACACCACTCTTGATTAAATCACATCTCCAGGGAGATGATCTGATTACAGTTTCAAGCATACAGTATTGAATAGGGATTATTCTACCTTTATGAAATGGGTTTTTGATTAAAACATGGCTTTTCTAGGGTACATACATCCTTTCAAACCAGCACAGACATGATGGGCTATGGAATGAAGACCATATTTCCCCTCCTGTTAAATGTCTGGGGGACCTTGGGTGAGGTCCCCTAAGCCTCAGTTTCTTTTCTTAAATTTTTTTTAACTTTTTATTTATTTATTTTTAATTTTTTAAAAAATACCATAAAACACCAAACAAACGCTTTTCAGAAAAAGGAATAAAAAGAAAACAAATAAATTCATACATACAATACCCCCACCAATCACCAGCATTTCAATCTAAATTTATTTATTTTAATTAATTAAAATTTTTTTTTTAAATACCAAAAAACACCAAACACTAACAGTAACTTTTGATCATTCCATTCTACATATATAATCAGTAATTCACAATATCATCACATAGTTGCATATTCATCATCATGATCATTTCTTGGAACATTTGCATCAATTCAGAAAAAGAAATGAAAAGACAACAGAAAAAGAAATAAAACGAAAACAGAAAAAAAAAAAGTTTATACATACCATACCCCTTACCCCGGCTTTCATTGATCACTAGCATTTCAAACTAACTTTATTTTAACATTTGTTCCCCCTATTATTTATTTTCATTCCATATGTTCTACTCGTCAGTTGACAAGGTAGATAAAGGTAGCATCAGACACAAGGTTTTCACAATCACACAGTCACGTTGTGAAAGCTATATCATTATTCATTCATCATCAAGAAACATGGCTACTGGAACACAGCTCTACATTTTCAGGCAGTTCCCTCCAGCCTCTCCATTACATCTTGACTAATGAGGTGATATCTACTTAATGCATAAGAATAACCTCCAGGATAACCTCTCGACTCTGTTTGGAATCTCTCAGCCATTGACACTTTATTTTGTGTCATTTCACTCTACCCCCTTTGGTTGAGAAGGTTTTCTCAATCCCTTGATGCTGAGTCTCAGCTCATTCCAGGATTTCTGTTCCACGTTGCCAGGAAGGTCCACACCCTTTGGAGTCATGTCCCACATAGACAGGGGGAGGGTGGTGAGTTTGCTTGTTGTGTTGGCTGGAGAGAGAGGCCACATCTGAGCAACAAAAGAGGTTCTCTTGGGGGTGACTCTTAAGCCTAATTTTAAGTTGGCTTAGCCTATCCTTTGCAGGGTTCTTTTCTTAAATTTGTTTAAACTTTTAAATTGTATAATATAACATATATACAAAGCTAAGAAAGAATAAAGCAATAGTTTTCAAAGCACTCTTCAACAAGCAGTTACAGAACAGTTCCCAGAGTTTGTCATGGGCTACCATACCATCATCTCAGATTTTTCCTTCTAGCTGCTCCAAAACATTGGAAATTAAAAGGAATAAATATTTTTTAATCATCACAATTGACATTTAAAATATAACATATATCCAAAGGAAAGAGAGAAAAAGCAATTTTTTTCATAGTACACTTCAACAAGTAGTTACAGAACAGATTTCAGAGTTTGTTATGGGTTACCAATACACTATTTCAGATTTTTTCTTCTAGCTGCTCCAATGCACTGGAGGCTAGAAGATTTTTTTTTTGCGTGAAAAATAACATATATACAAAAAAAAGCAATAAATTCCAGAGCACATTGGAGCAATTAGTTGTAGAACAGATTCTGTGTTTGGTATGGGTTACAATTCCACAATTTTAGGTTTCTACTTCTAGTTGCTCTAAGATACTGGAGACTAAAAGAAATAGCAATATAATATTTCAGCAGTCATACTTGTTTCTTAAACCCTCCTTCTCTGTCTAACTCCACCATCAACTTTGATCTTTCTCCCACTCTGTAAGAGTATATAGGATATAGCCATTCTAAATTTTTCATGTTGGAAGGGAGTGTTGATAATATGGGATAGGGAGATAGAACTAGTTGATGTTCTGGAGAGGCTTGTCCCTCTGCATTTCAGGACTTATTAAGACACTGGAGACTAAAAGAAATTTCAATATAATGATTTAGCAATCATACTCATTTGTTAAACCCTACCTTCTCTGTATAACTCCACCATCACCTTTGATCTTTCTCTCCCACTCTACAGGGGTATTTGAGCTCTTTCCATTCTGACTTTTTCATTTTGGAAAGGGCTGTCAGTAATATGGGATAGGGAGATGGGACTAGCTGTTATTCTGCAGAGGCTGGCCCGTCTAGGTTTCAGGACTTATCTGGCCCAGGGACCCATCTGAAGGCTGTAGGTTTCTGTTACCCTAGTGCATGGAACCTTTGTAGAATCTTATATATTGCCCTAGGAGTTCTTTAGGATTGGCTAGAATGGTTTTGGTTGGGGTTTGGCAAGTTATAGGTAGCAATGTCTAACTAAATCTTGTGTAAGCGTGACCCCCACAGTGGCCTCTTGACTCAATTTGAACTCTCTCAGCCACTGATACCTTATTTGTTACACTTCTTTTCCCACATTTGGTCAAGATGGCACTGTTGATCATCCTCAGTTTCTTTTTTTTTTTAATTAATTTTTAAATTTTTTAAAAAAGTATAACAAATGCAAACGTTCTTAACTTATGATCATTCCATTCTACATATATAATCAGTTATTCACAGTATCATCACATAGTTGCATATTCATCATCATGATCATTTCTTGGGACATTTGCATCAATTCAGAAAAAGAAATAAAACGAAAACAGAAAAAAATTCATACATACCATACCCTTTACCCCCTCCCTTTCAATGATCACTAGCATTTATTTTAACATTTGTTCCCCCTATTATTTATTTTTATTCCATATGTTTTACTCATCTGTTGATAAGGTAGATAAAAGGAGCATCAGACACAAGGTTTTCACAATCACAGTCACATTTTGAAAGCTATATCATTATACAATCATCTTCAAGAAACATGGCTACTGGAACACAGCTCTACATTTTCAGGCAGTTCCCTCCAGCCTCTCCATTACATCTTGGATAACAAGGTGATATCTACTTAATGCATAAGAATAACCTCCAGGATAACCTCTGGACTCTGGAATCTCTCAGCCTTTGACACTTTGTCTCATTTCACTCTTCCCCCTTTTGGTTGAGAAGATTTTCTCAATCCCTTGATGCTGAGTCTCAGCTCATTCTAGGGTTTTTCTCAATCCCTTGATGCTGAGTCTCAGCTATTCTAGGATTTCTGTCACATGTTGCCAGAAGGTCCACACCCCTGGAAGTCATGTCCCACGAAGACAGCATCCTCAGTTTCTTAATATACGGTAGCTATCTTATTTAGTTACAGGGAGTAGTTAAAAGCACAGACTCTGGAGCCAGGCCCTCTAACATGGATTCCTATAGTCCTGTTGCAAACTTTGCGACCTTGGTCAGATTTCTCATTTGTCCAATAGGGATGATAATATTACCTATCTTATGGGTTGCTGTGAGGATTTAATGCCTGGCATATATAAGTGCTGTCTATAAAAGTGGTTGCTATTATGATTGCCACACATAGGGTTGTTGTGAGGCTTAGATAATGTGTATAGGAGCTTAACAGTGCCTGGCACATAGTAAGTGATCAATACATATGCACTATAATTCTTATTAATAAGGCAGATCTGTATCTGTCCTCATTCTGGATAAAGATCATTGGTGATTCCTCATCGTCTCCAAAGTAAAAACCTAAGCTTTCTGAAGTGGTGTAAGAAGTGTTGTTTTGATGCATTTTCAACCCAGGGTGATTTTGCCTCCAGGTGACATTTGGCAATGTCTTGGGACATTTTTGATTGTCAGCTGGGGAGAAGGAATGCTACTTCTGTCTAGCTAGGGTTACTGCTAAACATCCTAAAATGCACAGGACAGTCTCCCTCCCACCCCCCTACCCTTGGAATTATCTGGCCCCAAATGTCAGAAATACCAAATTAAAGAAACATTGCTCTAGCCTAACTTTCCACTCTCTGCTCAAGGCTTGATGGTTTTGCAATACTAAACTTCCTGGAATCACCCAGGTGTTACACTTTTCTGTTGCTGACTAGTTCCCTTCTTCCTTCCCCCTCCAATATACA
>PVIY010054375.1:0-14257 GCA_004026745.1 Myrmecophaga tridactyla
ATGGTTTTATTTAGCTTACTGGCATTATAATAAGTTAAAACATTTTTTAAGGATATTTGTGAATGGCATATGAAAAACAGATATAGGGGGCCAAGTGTGGGATCAACAACATACATAAAGACACTATTTGGTGGTTCAATCAGATGAAGGCAATTTCAATTTGGGAAATATGGAAGTATGGTGAAGGAAAAATTTGGGAGCTAGATCAAATTTGGGTTGTCAGTGCTAAGTTTGAGATACCTATGTGATGATGTCTTAACTTGACAATGTATATGGTTCTAAATTATCAATACAGAATTAGGGGACTTGAGAGATAGGTCTATGACTTGCCTATCTCCATAGTGTTTAAGGGTGTAGGAATGTATTAATCACTATAGGGAGAAAGGAAAAGACTCAGGAGAAATTCCAATGTTCAGATACAGAAGGAAGTTTCAAATGCAAGAATTTTCTTTCAGAAAGTTCAGAGGAAAATAATGGAAGTGTGATTATATGAAAGTAAAGAGAGTATAATAATTAAAGAAAGAAATAGTGGATCACTTCTCTTGACCCTAATATTTAGGTGAACTTTGTTCCTTTGTCTATTGGATGACTTCCCCCTAATGAGGAACAGGGATCAAAAAGACAGACTTTTGGCCCTCTTCCTGGTCTCTGATGTTTATGGCATTGGGACAAAAGTCATGTTGGAGCTCTAACTCATAGTCTTGCAGGTGTGAATCCATTGTTAAATAATTTTTTAAAGATTTTTTTTAAGTTAAGATGTAGACTCAGTTGTTAGGATCTTTGAAGAACCTACATAGATGAGGCCAAATTGAATCAAAGTTAGTCTTATCCCATATGGCTGAAGCACAGAAAGTTAGATATGGAAGTAGAATCCAGGAGTTAGCAGAAACCAGAGAAGCAGACACAAGAAGAGAGAGATCATGATGTTAAGGAGGAATGCTGGCATGCTACAGACTCCAGGAGAAATCATGTCTTGCCAATATCTTAATATTGGACTCTTAGTCTCACAAACTGTGAGACAGTAAATTCCTGTGTTTAAATCCAACCGGTGTGTGCTATTGTCATAGCAGCCCTGGCAAACTAAGGCATATTTTTGGAATCAGGAGTATGATGCTAATATTACACATATCTAAAAAAGAGGGAATGGCTTTGGAATTGTGCAATAGGTAAAGGTTAGAAAATTTTGAGGCACTTGATAGTAAAATCCTAGATTGCTGTGAAAAAAAAAACTGTTGAGAATGTTTCTGATGTCTTATAGAATTTAAGAACATTAATGAACAGAATGTTACTAGAAATATGGATGTTCACGGTGATTCCAGTGAGGCCTTAAAAGGAAAGGATGTTGTTGTAAACTGGAAGAAAGATGGTACTTATTATAAAGTGGCAAAGAAATTGGCAAAATTGTGTTCAGATAGCAAGTGGAATGCAGAACTGGTAGGTGATGAAGTTGAATATTTAGCTGAGGAGATTTCCAAGAAAACAGTGAAAGATATAGCCTGGCTTATCATTGCAGATTATAGTAAAATGCAAAAGGAAAGAAAAAAATTGAGGGCTAAACAGATAAACTGATTGTCTGAAAGTTTCTCAGCCTATCCAGATGGTCTGCTCTGAGACTAGAGCCAGAAGCAGCTCAATCTGGGCCCTCCCTGCACTCAAGGTGGTGAATTCCCAGGTTACAGGGCTCTGTGCAAAAGTGTGGCTGAATAACCTTTTATTAGAGAGTGTGTAGCTTTGCTAAAGAGAATGGGCTATGAGTCATGGATCCAGTCCACCATTTCAGAGAAACTCAGGGTTGGAGATGCAATTATCAAGGAAGGATCTATGGCAGATTGCTCTGTCTGATGGCTTATACACCTTTGAATTGCACTCAAAGTAGGTGAGGATTTTTTCCCCACAGTTTTGTGTGTTCTGCAGCTCTGCCAGTCTGGACTGAAAAGGGCAGGGATGGGATGAAATGAAGGAAAGTGACTTCAAGGGCAGAACCATTGAACCAGTGGTCTGGAAAAAAAAAAGATTTCTTCAGGCTAAGACAATGAGTCTTCTTCAACTATGTATAGGGCTGAGTTCCTGCCCTGTTGTTTGAAAAGGACTGGCCCACTCTTGTGTTTGGAAAATATAAGTCCCACATTCTAGGGTTCAGGAATACTGTGGCCACCACCTCAGTACTTAGAGTATAGTCATTGTTTCAGGTATTGGAAAAGAGTAGGACTGTACCTCAAGCAAGCCTAGAGGACTAAACGTTGCTCTGATGATGACTCTCAAAACTTGGAATCTGATGGAGATTGCCCTGCTGGGTTTTGGACATTCTTGGGACCTGTGGTCCCTCTTTTCCTTCAAGTTTCTCCCTTCTGGTTTGGAATGTCTATCCTATGCCTGTACTGACATTGTGTTTGGAAGCATATAATTTATTTTCTAGGCCTCACAGGCCCATATATGGAAAGGAATTTTTTTCAAGGGTGGACAACACTCAAGATTAATTTTGCTGAGATTAGAGACAGAGAGCAGACCTTTGGGGATTGAATCAGATCCTCTGAAAAACACATGTTCTAGTCCTAACCCCTAGTTTTGTGTCTGTGAACCCATTTGTACATAGAGCATTTGAAGATGTTATTACTTAAGCTGTGTAATCATTTGTAATAGGATCTTTGAAGATCTTATTTAGATGAGGCCAAATTGAATCAGGGTGGCCCTTAATCAATATAGTTGAAGTACTCATAAACAAAGGAAATTGGATATGGAGGTAGAAACAAGAAGTCAGCAGAAACTAGGGGAGCAAACATGAGGAAGGAGAGATTACCATGTGAGGGAGAACTGCCTGAATGCTGCAGACTCAGAAGAACCATTGCCACTGATACCTTGATGTTGGGTTTGTAGGGATAAGCAATAGTGGCTCAGTGGCAGAGTTCTTGCCTGCTATGCTGGAGACCTGGATTCGATTCCTGGTGCCTGTTAAGTGGAAAAAAAGGCAAAATAATAGTATATATAACACTCTTTTAGAAATAAGAACAATAGGGAGCTTCTACAGTTATATTATGAAGTACAACTTGTACAACAAAAATGTACAGTGAAAACTTATCTCCTCTTTAATGCCCATGTGCCTCAGTTTCAAAGCCTACAAAATTATTCCCTTTTCTGTCATTTTTTAAGTTTTTTAAATTTTTAAATTTGTTAAATTTCTCAGCTTGTCTCATCACAATGTCAAATTAACAATTCTGAATGGAATAAATTATTACATAAAACCATGAATAATCGCTTTTGAAAACAAAATAATATGGTTTGCTCTACAATGCACCTCATCAAAATACTTGTTCTAAACCACTATATTCATATAGTATCTCTCCTCTGTAGTTATTTTTTTCTTATATTTCTTAGGAATGAAATTTATTCCACTATGTTGGTGGGTGAGTATTCCATCTCTACATTTTTACTGAGAAAAATATCAATATAATGAGTGAGCAATCATACTCATTTGCTAAATCTTTTCTTCTCTGTCATAACTCCATGTCCTCCTTTTATCTTTCTCCCAATATTTAGGGGTGTTTGGGCTATGCCCATTCTAATTTTTTTTTTCAATTTTTGTTTTGTTTTATTACTTTAAAAACATCTTTTTAGAACCATTTTTAAGTGTTTATTTCAAGAACTTTCAATCATTTTATTGACTCTGGATTACAGTTTTCATTTGGATTTTTTTTCTTTACATTTTAGTGAAAAATAACATGTATACAAAAAAGAAATAAATGTCAAAGCACATTGCAACAATTAATTATAGAACAGATTTCTCAGTTGATATGGGTTACAATTCCACAATTGTAGGTTTTTACTTCTAGCTGCTCTAAGATAAGGGAGACTAGAAGAAATATCAGCATAATGATTCAGCAATCCTACTAGTTGTTAAACACTACTTTCTCTGTATAATTACTCCATCACCTTTGATCTTCCTCCCATTTAGGGCTATTTTGGTTATGTCCGTTCTAAGATTTTCATGTTGGAACCAGCTGTCGATAATATGGGATAGGGAGATGGAACCAACTGATGTACTAGAGAGGCTGCATTTCAGGACTTATCTGATCCAGGGAATTATCTGGAAGTTGTGGGATTCTGGAACGTTACCCTAGTGCATGGAAACTTTGTGGAATCTTATATAACACCCTAGGTGTTCTTTAGGATTGGGAAGAATGTTTTTGTTTGGGGTTTGGCAAGTTATGATAAGTAGCCATGTTTGACTGAAATTTGCATAAGAATGGCTTCCAGAGTAACCTCTTGACCCAATTTGAATGCTCTCAGCCACTGATGCCTTATTTGTTAAACTCTTCCCCCCCCTTTTTTTTTTTTAAATTTGCATATGGGCAGGAGGCACCAGAGATCGAACTCCAGACCTCCAGCACGGCAGGTCGGAGCTCTGCCTGCTGAGCCATGGCAGCCGCCCTCTTTCCCCCCTTTTGGTCAGGCTGGCATTGTTGATCACATGGTGCCAGGGGCAGGCTCTTCCCACACTGCCAGGAAGACTTTTGCCCTTGGATGTTATTTTCCACATAAGTGGGACAGCAATGGTTTCACTTGCAGGGTTGGACTTAGAGAGAGAGAGAGACCACATCTGAACAACAAAAGAAGTCCTCTGGAAGTAACTCTTAGGCACACCTATAGGTAAGCTAAGCTTTTCTGCTATGTTTACAAGCTTAACAAGAGCAAGCCTCAAGATTAAGGTCTTGGCCTATTGCTTTGGATATCCTTAATATTTGACACAGTATTAAGGGTTTCCCCAGTGGCAAAGTTTAATAGTTCCATATTTTTCCTCCCATCCCTCAAGGAATTTTGCCAATACTTTTTGATTATCTGCTTAATGTACTCTGAGATATATGTCAGCATTAGATTAAACTATACAGGCATAAAGACCCTCATTCTTATTCTATACTTCTTGTGTTTGGATTGCTTATTTTTTTATTTCAAAGTGTCTTATCAAAGTTCTTTTTTTTATATAACATTCATATGCATATACATAAGATATCAATAGATATAATTATTTAAATAATCCATCCAGACAGGTTGAGTTAGATTATGTGTACAGAAAATTTAGTTTCTGGACAAAATAAATCTTTCTTCCTTTAGTCTCAAAGAGTAGGTGAGGTTCTAAAATACAGACCATGTATTCCTTACCCCTAAATTCTGAGTTACCTTAATCTTGACCTGATTGCCTTCATTCTTATCTCTAAAAAACAGGTTATACATACATAAATGTGACTACTTTAAGAGCTTACAATCTAGGCACCTGCTTCCTTATAAGTATTTTCTAAATTAAAGCATTTGATATTTGCTTTTTTGTTTCTGGCTTATTTTGCTTCACCAAATGTCCCACAGGTTCATTCACAATGTTACATGCCTCACAACTTAGTTCCTTGTATTCAATCATATGTATACACCGTCATTTGCCAAACTCTCTCTCAGTCAGTGCATACATCAGCCACTTCCACTCATTGGGCATCATGTCTAGTGTCCAAAGTCAACAGTCTATCAACACTTTCAATTTTAGATAATTTCATTGCCCCCAAGAGAATAAATAACCAATAAAAACACCCTCACCAAATAGAAAATCTAAACCTCCCCTTAACTCTTGTCCCTACCCCCATTATTTACCACTGGTGTTGCTGTGGTATTCTTGATGTTTTCCTACTAAACCTAGCCCACAGCATGCAATAGCAGTTTTCCCCCTAAATGCCAAACTTATACACTCTTTGTACAAGATTCATACTTTTGCAGTAGTTCATGCAACAACTTATTTATATTTGTACTGTTAATCAGTGGGACGCATGGTTCAATCATGTTCACCTTCAATACGGTAATAGTCTTTATACACCCACTAGTGAAGTGCTTTCACTTCTATCTATTTCCTTACATTCAAATTCATCCTCATTAACTAACCATTCACCCACCTTTAGCTTTCATGTATCTCTAGGTACCCTTCATTCTGTATTATAAATATCTGATTTTACCTATACAATGGCCATGAAAGTAGAATCATACAGTATCCATCCTTTTGTGTCTGGCTTATTTCACTCAGCATTATGTACTCAAGGCTCATCCATCTTGTCATATGCTTCAGGATGTCATTTTGTCTTACTATTGCTAATATTCCATTGTGTGTGTATATATATATATAAATATATACGTATACCACATTTTGTTAATCCACCCTCTGTTGATGGGCACTTAGACTGTTCCCATTCTTTAGTGATTATGAAAAATGCTGCTGTGGACATTGGTGTGCATACATTTGTTTGTGTCCCTCCTTTCAGCTCTTCTTGGTATATACTGAGCAATGGTATTGCCAGGTCATAAGGTAAATTGATGTTTAATTTTCTGAGGAACTGCCAAACTATCTTCCATAGTGGCTCTACCATTATACATTGCCAGCAACAATGCAGAAGCGTCCCACTTTCTCCACATCCTCTCCAACACTTGTAGTTTCCTATTTAGTCAATAGCAGTCATTCTTATAGGTGCAAGATGGTGTCCCATTGTAGTCTTGATCTGCATTTCCCTTATAGCTAACAAAAATGAGCATCTCTTCATATGCTTTCTATCTATCTGAATTTGCTCTTCAGAAAAATGCCTTTCATATCTTTAGCTCATTTTATACTTGGGTTGTCTGTTCTTTTGTGTTGAATTGTATGATTTCTTTATGTATACAGGATATAAAACCTTTATCCGATGTGTGATTTACAAACATTTTCTCCCATTAAGTTGACCGCCTCTTCACCTTTTTGACAAAATCTTTTGAGGCCCAAAAGCATTTGATTTTGAGGAGTTCCCATTTATCTATTTTTATCTTGTATTGCTTGTGCTTTAGTTTTAAAATTTAATAAGCTACCTCCTATTATTAGGTCTTGAAGATATGTCCCTACAGTTTCTTCTAGGAGTTTTATGTTGCTGGTTCTTATATTTAGGCATTTGATTTCAGTTAATTTTTGTATAAGGTGTAAGGTAAGGCTTCTCTTTCATTTTTTTGGCTATTAATATCCATTTCTCCCATGCCCATTCATTGAAAAGACTGCTTGGTTCCAGTTCAGTGGGTTTGGGGGCTTTGTCAAAGATCAGTTGACTATAGATTCAGTGGCCTATTTCTGCATTCTCAATTTGATTTTCTGTTGATCAATAGTTCTGTCTTTCTGCCAGTACAATGCTGTTTTGACCACTGTAGCTTTATAGTAAGTTTTAATATCAGCACTTGTTAATCCTCCCACTTTGTTCTTCTATTTTAGGATGCTTCTAGCTATTCAGGGTCTCTTTCCTTTCCCGATGAATTTGGTAACTATTTTTTCCGAGTCTTTGAAGTGGGTTGCTGGAATTTTTATTGGTACTGCATTGAATCTGTAGATAAATTTGGGTAGAATTGTCATCTTAACCACATTCAATCTTCCTATCCATGAACAGGGAATGTCTTTCCACCTATTTAGATCTTCTTTGATTTCTTTTAGCAATGTTCTGTAATTTTCTGTGTACAAGTCCTTTACATCCCTAGTTAAATTCTGTCTTAGAACTTGATTATTTTAGTTGGTATTGTGAATGGAATATTTTCCTTAATTGAATCCTCATTTAGGTCATTGCTTGTGTATAGAAGCATTACTGATTTTTATATTTAAGTTTACATCCTGCCACATTACTGAATTTGCTCATTATCTCAAGTCACTTTGTTGTAGATTTGTCAGGATTTTCCAAGTACAGTGTCATGTTCTGCCAATAATGAAAGATTTATTTCTTCCTTTCCAATTTGGATGCCTTTTATTTCTTTTTCATGGCTGATTGCTCTGGCCAAGATGTTTAGTATAACATTGAATAATAGTGACAACAAAGGGCATGCTTTTCTCATTCCTGATCTTAGGGGGAAAGAGTTCAGTCTGTCTCCATTGAGTACAATCATGGCAATGGGTTTTTCATATATGGCCCTTATCATATTGAGGAAGTTACCTTTGATTTCTACCTTTTAAAATATTTTTATCATAAAAGGTTGCTGAATTTTTTTGAATGGCTTTTCAGCATCAATTGAAATGATCATGTGATTTACCCTTTCGATTTGTTAATGTGCTATATTCTATTGATGGATTTTCTTGTGTGAACCATCTTTGCATTCCTAATATAAACCTTATTTGGTGGTAGTGTATAATTCTTTGAATTTGTTGTTGGACTCAATTTGTGAGTATCTCATTGTGAATTTTTGCATCTATGTTCATTAGGGAAATGGGCCTGTAGCTTCCCTTTCTTCTAGCATCTTTACCTGGTTTTTGTACTAAAGGATGTTAGTTTCATAAAGTGTGTTAGCTTTCCTTTCTCCTCAATTTTTTGGAAAAATTTGAGCAGGATAGATGTTAGTTCTTTTTAGAATGTTTGATAAGATTCTCCTCTGATGCCATCTGGTCCTGGGTTGTCCTTTGTAGGGACATTTTTGATGGCTAATTGAATCTCTTTTCTTGTGATTGGTTTATGGAGATCTATTTCTTCTGGAGTCAATGTAGCTTGTTTGTGTGTTTCCAGGAATTTGTCCATTTCATCTAAGTTGTCAAGTTTGTTAGAGTATAGTTGTTTATTGTAAACTTTAGTGATTTTTTTAAATTTCTTCAGGGTCTATGCTAACAATCCCCCTCTTATTTTCTATTTTGTTTATTTGCTTCCTCTCTTTTTTTCTTTATGAGCCATGCTAGTGGTCCATCAATTTTATTGATTTCCTTATAGAACCAAATTTGGTTTTATTGAATCTTTCAATTATTCTTTTGTTCTCCCATTCATTTACCTCTGCTTTCATCTTCATTATTTATCTTATTTTAGTTGTCTTGGCATTAGTTTGCTGTTCTTTCTCTAGTTTCTCCAGGTGGACATGAAGTCCTCAATTTTTGCTCCTTCTTCATTTTTAATATAGGCATTTTGGGCAATAAATTCCCTTTCTGCACAACCTTTGCTGCATCTCATATGTTCTGATATGTCGTATTCTAGTTTTCATTCATCTCCAGATAGCTAGCTATTTCTCTAGCAATTTTGTCTTTGATCCACTGGTTGTTTAAGCTTGTGTAATTTAAGGTCCATATGTATGTGAGAGTTCTCATTCTTTGGCTGCTATTGATCCCCAGTTTCATTTCATTGCAGTCAGAAAAGGTGTTTTGAATAATTTCAATGTTTTTAAATATATGAAGACCTGTTTTTGTGCTCCAGAATATGATCTTTCCTGGAGAATGTTCCATAAGCACTAAAGTATATCCTGGTGTTTGGGGAATAACAACCTATGTATGTCTGTTAGGTCTAATTCACTTATTAAGTTGTTTAAATTCTCTATTTCCTTGTTGATCCTCTGTCTGGTTGTTCCATTTATAGAGG
This sequence comes from Myrmecophaga tridactyla, assembly GCA_004026745.1. Lineage (NCBI taxonomy): Eukaryota > Metazoa > Chordata > Mammalia > Pilosa > Myrmecophagidae > Myrmecophaga > Myrmecophaga tridactyla. The sequence goes on from PVIY010054375.1 coordinate 9,360, forward strand.
AGAGTGGTGTATTGAAATCTCCTACTATTATTATTTTAATTATTTATTTATTTATTTATTTTTATTTTTATTTTTGCATGAGCAGGCACTTGGAATTGAACGGGGTCTCTGGCATGGCAGGCAAGAACTCTGCCTGCTGTATCACCCATGGTCCACCCTCCTACTACTATCATTATTATTATTATTATTATTATTATTATTTATTTATTTATTTTTTTACATGGGCAGGTACTGGGAAATGCACTCTGCCACTGAGCCACTGTTGCCTGCCCCCCTACTATTATTTTAGAACTTCTATCATTCCCTACATTTTTGCCAATGTTTGTCTCACATATTTTGGGGCTCCTTGATTGGGAGCATAAACATTTATGATTGTTATTTCTTCTTGGTGAAGTGTCTCTTTTATGAATTAATAATGCCCTTCTTTGCCTTTTATGATGTCTTTACATTTAAGGTTTCTTTTGTCTGATGTTAGTATAGCTATTTCTGCTTTCTTTTGGTTATAGGATTGCATGGAACTTCTTTTTCTACCCTTTCACTTTCAATCTATTTGTATCCTTGTTTCTAAAATGAGTCTCTTGTAATCAGCATATAGTTGAATTATGTTTCTTAATCTAATCTGCCACTCTGTATCTTTTAATTGGCAAGTTTATTCCATTAATATTTAAAGTTATTATTGTTAAATCATTTCTTGAATCCACCATCTTATCCATTGGATTTTGTTTGTCCAATCAATATATCCTTTTCCCTCTTTCTCTTTTTTCCTTTAAGTTACTCTTACTGTTACTATTCTATTCTGTACCCTGCTCCAGACCTCCCTCTACTATCTTTTTTTAAATTTTTTTTGAGCCTGCATAACTCCTTTTAGTATTTCTTATATGACTGGGCTCTTGCTGACCAATTCTCTCAGGATTGTTTGTGAAAATTTTAATCTCTCCCTCACTTTTAAAGGACAATTGGCTGGGTACAGAATTCTTTGCTGAAATTCTTTCTCTTTCAGGATCTTAAATATATCATACCACTGCCTTCTCATTTACAGAGTGCCAGCTGAGTAGTCCAAACTCAGTCTTATATGGTTTCACATGTATGTAATAAATTGTTTTTCTCTTGCCACTTTCAGAATTTTCTGCTTCTCTCCAAAATTTGACAGACTGATTAGTAAGTGTCTTCAAGAAGGCTTATTTGGTTTTATTCTATTTGGAGTTTGTTGGGTTTCTTTGGTTTGCATATTTATGTCCTTTATAAGGGTTGGGAAGTTTTTCTGCACTATATCATCAATTAATCTTCCTAACCTTTTACTATTCTCTTTTCCTTCTGGGACATGGATTATTCTTATATTTGTGTGCATCATTTCTGTGAGATCCAATTCAAATTTTTCCATCTTTTCTGCCATTTGCTCTTTTGTGTGTTTGAAATCAGTTGTCCTGCCATCTAATTCATGTACTCTTTGTTCTGCCACTACAAATCTGCTGTTGTGTGCGTCTGGTATATTTCTTATTTGGTCTTTAGCGTATTTAATCTCTGTGATATCTGATCTCTTTCTATTTATTCTTTCACATGCTCTTCTGGTGTCTTCTTGATCTCCTTTATGCATGTATCTATCCCATTGATTTTATTTAGTAGAGTTATATGAACATCTTGGATTAATTGTTCCAAAGTCTGTGTCTCCTCCAGTGTTTTAATTTGGTCATTAGACTGGGTTATATCTGTTTGCATCTCGATATGCTTAGTGATCTTCTATTGCCTTTGAGGAATGTAATGCTTTTCACAATGTTACTTTGGAAATTGATTTTCTTCAGTAGTCTAAAGCTTTTTATTTGTGGAATGGATGTGGACCAGGATGTGGTGTGTAGTGTGGGGCATGACAGTGTGGTGACAGGTGATAGTGCAGATATAGACATGAGTCAGGGATGCTACACTGGTGCCTGTGAGGATGCAGTGCTGGAAAAAAGGTTGTGGAGGTGCATGTGAAGGTTGGGGCCATGAGGTGGGGTGCAACTCAAACAGACTTTGGAGCCCAGGGGCAGGTGTGGCATAGGGGACACAGATGAAGGGCATGATGGGCAGCAGTTAAGGGGGGCTATGTGGATGCATGGGAGCTGGTGTGCAGGCATGTTGTGGGTGGGTACATGGAGTGTGGGGGTCATGGGCATCAGATGTGGGGTATAGGGCCCAGAGGTCAGGGCAAAGGGAGGGCAGCATATACGTGTGTCCTTGCTCAGGGGGAAGTGTCCAGGGTGGCAAGGATTCTGAAGTGTAAGTGTGTAGGGGCCGAATACTGGTCACAATGGCTGTTGGACGTGAGTCAGGGTTGGGTGATGCTAGGTGGGTGGGGTCCTGGTACAGGTGCACAGGTGCAGGGGGGTTTAGGCAGGGGTACGCACATGTTCAGTGTGGGGGGCTATGTAGCACAGATGCACACATTTGCACCTGCCAGGTATGGGAGCAGGGTGTTTGTGCCAGGGAGGTGGGGCAGGATGTACACTTTTGCAGGGCAGGGGTTTGGGGTGCAAGGGTCAAGAGGTCAGTGCAGATGTGTGGGCACCCAGCAGAAAGGAGATGGCTGTGTACATGCTGGTTATGGGGGGCCGGGGCCCTAGTGTGTGAGTTTGCAGTGCTCAGGGCAGTGGCCTGTGGTTGCTCCTATATTGGCTGGGGGTAGTTGTGGCCTGATATGCACACAAAACAGGGGATATGGCGGTTGTGTGTATGTGCATGCGTGTGTAGATCGGGGGTGGCCGGATGTTGATGTACACGTGCATTAAGCTCAGGGGGTGAAGAGTGGGGCTGTGCAACTGTATGAGCCATGGTTGGCTGTGACCTGGGCATGAAGGTGAGTGCCTACACACCAGATGCACAGGTGACCACCTGCAGGGGTCAAGGATGGGGAGGTGGGGATCAAGGGGTTGGATGCAGGTGCATGAGTCTCGGGAGGGGTGGAGTGAGAATGTGCATTTTTATGAGAGAGTTGTGTTGGGCTTCGGCAGGCATGTGCCTCCATGGGACAGGAGTAAAGGGCTGTAACGCGCTGTGGGGATTGGTGGCATTTGCAGCACAGTAGGTGAGGCAGGTGACTGGGTTCATGTGTGTGGGGTGTGGAGGGAGTCATGGGATGCGGGCAGCACATGTGAGGGTACTGCATTCAAGAAAGGCTGCTTGGCTTACTTCCTTGTCCTGGTCTCCCTGTCCATGCACTTCTGAGGGCTCCTGGATTCCATTTTGAATGGGGGTGCCATTAGGCTGTTTGCACTAGCTGGAAGGTCTCACATTCTCTGTGTCCCAAATTCTTCAGCTTTTGCAACCAGGGCTTTCCTATATGGTGTAGAAGATTCTCCCAGTTTACTTACACCAGGAATTTCCATCCCAGTTGCCTTCCCTTAACATTTCTCTCTGTTCCTTGAGGCAGGGGTGAACTAGACCTAACCTGGAACTCCCAAAAGTTTTAGTCTATAAGTAAAATTCTGTTTCTTTTCTTAGGAATTTAAAACTCTCATATCTGTTGTAACTTCAGTGCTGGGTCATTACAGTTAAGTAGATGGAAAAGATAACACAATAAGAAATGAGACTTTAATTTGGGCAGTAAGCAGTTGGCAGATTGAAGTCTAGTCACTTACAGGTGTGGAGCTTCTGTTTCATGTTGAGGAAATAAAGTGATTTGGACTCAATGATTTTTAGAACCCGTCCAGCATTATCATTTTCTCATATTGCTTTTCAATTTCTTAACAACTTCTCTATAAAATATGACTCAAAAATATTTAAAAGAAAATTTAACATATATATGTATATATACAAATATGAACATTTTATACATGTATACTCATATATATTAACATATTTTATCTGTTATAATGAGTTTGTGAAAACTCATTTTATTTGAAAGCCCAGTTCTAAACAGCATTATAAACAACAGTTCTACTACTTTTAAGACTCCTTGGAAGTCATTATTCTTGTATTAAACATACTAAGGGAATGTATTTAGAGAACTGTGTTCAAATGTTACTTGACTTAAATAATTGTTTTCTGTTCTGATTCCATTATCACTTTGAAAGCTAAGTTCATCAGTACCTGCTTTGTGTTCAATTATAATCCTTGCTTACTGTTATTTTAGATTTATGTTTTGATTATTTAAAAATCTTTTTTTGCTAGGTTTAAATGCAGTGTCATTTACTGAGAGTGTTTGGGTCAGATTGGTTGGTAGGTTTCCATTTTCTCCATGCTTTTATTTTCCAACACTTGATTCCTTTCTTTCCTTCAGTTTCACATCTGCAAACATGCCTTCTGTTTCTATTTTGCCTTCTGCTTGCCTAGAAACTAAATTTTGCCTATGTTCTGCCTCTTGCCACACACATTTTCAAGCTGATTTCTTTCAACTAACAAAGGCAGAGCATTAATTCACTGGGTTTAAATCTATTCTCAGTATTTCCCACTCATGGTGTGATATTCTACATCTGGAGAGATTTTTTCTGCATCCTGCCATAAGTATGCCCTCACTGCACTTATTGCTATGCTTTTCTTTATTCATTAAACATGTTTTGTGCCAAGCATCTTTATAAGCATTAGGAATGCAGCAGTGAATAAAAGAAATGGAAATGTCTTCCCTTAGGGAGGTTACATAGCAGTGTGTGTATATATATATAAATTCTGTAATAGTGCTTCCCCCCAAAAAAAACATGGTCAAGGGATTTTTTTCTTATTATATTACTTGAAAGCTTCTAAAGGAATATATTTTATGTTACCTATAATTGAAAAGAGCAGAAAACAGGTAAAATAAATTTTTTTAAAATGTATTTTAGGGTGGTGTGATGGTGGACCAGTGGCATAGTTCTTGCCTGCTATCCCTGAGACCTGGGTTCAACTCCCAGTGCCTGCTCATGCAAAAAAAAAAAAAAAAAAGTAGT
>PVIY010054376.1:0-14255 GCA_004026745.1 Myrmecophaga tridactyla
TTCCTTCATGCTTTTTTGTTTGTGTGTGTCTGTCCATACATCAATTAAAATTATAAAACCTAAATGCAAAGGTACAAAAAAGGCACATTCTCCTAACCGCAAACTGGTCCGGCAAAATAAAGAGCATGGAAGATATGATGCTGAGAAAAGCTGGAGCTACTGGTTACTGGTTCTTCGGTCTTTGGTGAAGTTATCTCTTAAAGTGCCAAATCATTTTTACTTTTTAAATTTACCTAAAAGAGAGAGAGAGGGGGAGAGAGAGAGAGAGAGAGCACGCTAGTAGCCAATCATTTTCCTTCTATTCACATCTCAGCTTGTTTGAAGATAAATCCTTACTTTTAGCTTTGCCATTTAGTTGCAATAGCAACGTTGTGTTTTTTTTTTCTTTTTGGTTTGCCAGGTCTAAGGCATAATTCTCACTCTTAAGCATAAAGGAAGGTCAAAACATTCAGTGACTCCTCTCCCCAGCCCCCGCCCCCATTTCCAATGCTACCTACACTAAATCTAGAACATCAAGTTAGTTTATTTTTTTTTGAAAAAAGGCAAAAAAAGACTTTACATTGCATCATACAGCAGATATCCTAAATCAGTCAATCAGAGGAGGCATACAGCCTTACAAACAATTCACCCTATTAAAAGTTCCCCAGTCAGAAAATGTGTTTGACACAAAACAATTTTCCCTTCTTGCATTTCACTACCTTACACATTATGTGAAAAATCATTAAAAACACGTACTATGTATTTTAAAAAGCCAAAATTTCAGCAACTTTTTATTAACTACCTTTTAAAAGCTATGCTGCTGTTTTACAAGGCATAACAGACCAGCTCATTTGGTCAAAGCGTTCTACATCATTAGTTTGAACTAAATTTTTACCAAAACAGCTACAGCATCAAAAGATTTAAAGCAAATTCGAATTCATAGAAAAGGATAAGACACTTCATACTATGTTGAAAGAAAAACGGAGAGCTAAGGAGAGAGACACTGACAGCAACACTGAAGACAACACTCGTGCTGCAAGCACAGAACACCGTGGTGAAGTCAGACTAGTTAAACTTCAATAAATCCATTTCATACAGCTTAAAAAAACACATACAAATTAAAACAGAAAATGAACAAAACCACAAAAATCCAGTCATGCACTGGATAAGTCTTCACGGTCTTTGTGCACACCCAGAAAATTGAAGGTTTTTTTTTCTTTTTTTGCATCATAACATTCGATAAAAATCTTTTGTTTTGTTTTTGTTTTTTACTAAAATAAACCTGTTCAGGGGAACAGCTACCAGATGAATTTAAGGGTTTTATGCACCTTATAGAACTTACAGCAAAAATAGTTTTAGTTGATTTCATCATACATAACAAGGAAACTGAGTATTGAGTTGCCTGATGACCCAGTGTATTAGCAAGGGTTCTCTACAGAAAAAGAATCAGTAGGAGATATTTGTAGATATAAAATTTATAAAAGTGTCTCACGTAAGCATGGGAATGCAGAGTCCAAGGTCTATGGGGCAGGCCACAAGTTGGTAACTCCAATGGAGGTCCTCAATGAACTCTCAGGAGAGGCTGGCCGGGCAACTGTGTGAATGGGAGAGTCTAAAATCCACAGGGTAGGCTATAAAGCTGGAGACTCCAGTGAAGGGTCTGGACGAATTCTACAGGAGAGGCTCACTGGTTGAAGCAGGAAGAGTGACTGTCTCTTCTGAATCCTCCTTAAAAGCCTTCTGGTGATTAGATTAAGCATCACCCATTGCAGAAGACACCCCCCTTAGCTGATTAAAAACACAATCAGCTGTGGATGTGGCCAACGTGCCCTCATAGCAACAGACAGGCCAGTCTTGCCCAAGCAGACAAACAGGCACCATCACCTGGCCAAGTTGGCACATGAACCTGACCATGACACCCAGCAATACTACTACTAGGTATATACCCAGAGGAGTTAAATGTAGTGGCACAAACATTTACACACCAATGTTCATAGCAGCATTATTCACAATCATCAAAAGATAGAAACAATCCAAGTGCCCATCAACAGATGAGTGGATTAACAAAATGTGTTATATGCATATGATGGAATATTATGCAGCACTAAGATGAAATGACATCATGAAGCACAAGACAAGATGGATGAGCAGTGAGGACATAATGCTGAATGAAATAAGCCAGACACAAAGATAGACACTGTAAGAATCCACTTTAAGACCATGGTTAAGGTAAAATCAGAGGCTTATAATACAGAACATAGGGAACCTAGAGATACACAAAAGCTAAAGACAGGTGAACAGTTAACTAATGAGGTTGAACTTAAATGTAAGGGAATAGATAGAAGTGGAGGTGGTTCACTAGCGGGTCTATAAGTAATATTACCATATTGAAGGTGAACATGATTTAAAGGGGTTGTATTGACCCATGTATACCACTGAGTAACACTAAAAATATAAATAAGTTCTTGCGTGAAATAGTGAAAAGTTATGAATCTTGTACAAAGAGTGTTTAAGTTCAGGGTATAGAGGGAAAATGGCTATTGCATGCTGTTCTAGTTTGCAAGCTGCCGGAATGCAAAATACCAGAAACAGAACAGCTTTTTAAAAAGGGACTTTGTTAAGTTGCAAGTTTACAGTTCTAAGGCCATGAAAATGTCCCAATTAAAGCAAGTCTATAAAAATGTCCAAATTAAGGTACCAACAAGAGGTTACCTTCACTCAAGAAAGATCAAAGAAGTTCAGGGTTTCTATCTCAACTGGAAAGACACATGGTGAATATGGGAACATCTGCTACCTTTCTCTCCAGGCTTCTTGTACCCCTGGGGCATTTTCCTCCTTCCTCTCCAAAGGTCTCTGGCTGCATGAGCTCTCGTGCTTCTCATGTATCTAAAACTTTTTTCTAAATGTTTCCTCTTTTAAAGGATTCCAGTAAACTAATCAAGACCCACCTGGAATGGGTGGGGTCACATCACCTCTAATCAAAGGTTAATATCCACAACTGGGCACGCTCTATCACCATGGAGATAATTTAATCAGGGTCCAACCTAGAGTGCTGAATAGGGATTAAAAGAAAAGGCTGGGGCGGGCCACGGTGGCTCAGCAGGAAAAGTTCTTGCCTGCATGCCAGAGACCCGGGTTGGTTCCTGGCGCCTGTCCACGAAAAAGAAAAGAAAAGGATGCCTCCACAAGATAGATCAGGATTAAAACATGGCTTTTCTAGGGCACATAATCCTTTCAAACTGGCTCATATGTAATATGATATTTAATAGGAAAACATCAATAGTACCTACCACAACAATACCAGGGATAAATAGCAAGGGGAGGAACAAGAGTTAAGGGGAGGTTTAGATTTTCTATTTGGTGAGGAGGTGTTTATTGGTTATCTTTCTCTTGGAAAAAATGAAATTATCTAAAATTGAGAGGGTTGATGGACTGTTGACTTTGGACATTATACATGATGCCCAATGAATGGAGGTGGCTGAAGGATACTCTGATGGAGAAGTAGATTGGCGAATGATGGTGTATACATATGATTGAATAATGTGCTACAAAAAGGAAGATGTGAGGCATGCAACATTGTGAATGAATGTGTGGAACTTTGGTGAGGCAAAATAAGCCAGAAACAAAAGAACACTGTATGGTCTCATTTAGAAAATACTTGTAAGAAAACAGGGGCCTAGATCGTGAGCTCGTGTAGTAGTCACATTTAGTCCAGAGCTGTAACTATTATTTCTGGATTTTGATTTTGAGAGTCTGTTTTTTATATGTATAACCAGGTATTTAGAGATAAGAACAAAGCAAATCAGGTTGGGTTTAAGATAATTCAGAATACGGGGGACAGCAGGGAAGAAGACATTGCCTGTATTTTAGAACCTCATCTACTGTTTGAAACCAAAGGAAGAAAGGTTTCTTTTGTCCAGAACTTAAATTTTCTGTAGCACATAATCTAACTCAACCTGTCTGGTTAGATCATTTAAACAATCCAAACACAGGGAGCCCAGAATAAGAATGAGAGCCTTTAATCCAGTATAGCTTAATGTAATACCTGGATACATCCCAGAGTATATTAAGCAGATAATCAAAAAGTATTGGCAAAGTCCCTTGAAGGATGGAAGAAAAAATGTAGAACTATTAAACTTTACCACCAGGGAAACCTTTGACATTGTGTCAAACATTAGGTAGACACAAATCAATAGGCCAAGCCTTTGATCTTGAGGCTTGCGCTTGTAAAGCTTATGTATGCGGTGGGAAAGCTGAGCCTACCTGTAGATATGCCTAAGAGTTACTTCTGGAGGACCTCTTTTGTTGCTCAGATGTGGCCTCTCTCTCTCTAAGCCCAACTCTGCAAGTGAAAGCATTGCCCCTCATCCTAGGTGGGACATGACATCCAGGGATGAAAGTCTCCCTGGCAGTGTGGGAGATGACTGCTAGGGATGAGTCTGGCCCCGGCACTGTGGGATCAACAATTTCATCCTGAACAAAACAGGAAAAAGCAGTGTAACAAATAAGGTATCTGTGGCTGAGAGAGTTCAAACAGAGTAAGAGGCTACTCTGGAGGTAACACTTATGCAAACTTCAGTTAGACATTGCTACTTACCATAACTTGTCAAACCCCAATCAAACCCATTTCTCCTAACCCTAAAGAACACCTACAGTATTACATAAGATTCTACAAAGGTTTCCAGAAACCTACAACCTCCAGATGGGTCCCTGGACCAGGTAAGTTCTGAAATACAGAGGAGCCAGCCTCTCCATAACATTAACCCTATCCCATATTATTGACAGCCTCCTCCAACATGAAAAATTAGAATGGGCAGGACCCAAATACCCCTAAAGAGTGGGAGAAAGATCAAAGGTGATGGTGGAGTTATACAGAGAAAGCAAGGTTTAACAAATGAGTATGACTGCTGAATCATGATATTGGTATTTCTTTTAGTCTCCAGTATTTTATTTTATTTTATTTTATTTTATTACTATTATTATTATTTTTGCATGGGCAGGTACCAGGAATCGAACCTGGGTCTCGGGCACAGCAAGCAAGAATTCTGCCACTGAGCCACCATTGCCCACCCTAGTCTCCAGTAGTTTAGGGCAGCTAGAAGTAAAAACCTAAAATTGTAGAACTGCAACCCATATTAAACTGTGGCATCTGTTCTACAACTATTTGTTGTAATATGCTTTGAAATCCATTGCTTTTTTGTACATATATATATATATGTATTTTACAAAAAAAAAATTAAGTCAATTGTGATGATTAAAAGATAATAATAAGCCAGAAATAAAAGAACAAGTACGTTGAGGTCACTTGGAAAATTCTTATAATCCAGACCTTCACCTACTGTATGAGAACAAAGACAGAGAGGTTTATTATATCTAGAACCTAAACTTTTTGTAATACACAATCTAAATCAACCTAAACTCCTGGAGTCCAGAATGGGAATAAAGACCTGTAATTCTCTGTATAGCTCAATGTAATACCAGGATACATCTCAGACCATGGTGGGCTGATAATTAAAATGTATTGGTAGAGTGGATGAAAGGGTAATTCAATGGTAGAATTCTTGTCTGCGAAATAGGAGACCCAGGTTCGATTCCCGGCCCATGCATTTCCTAAACAAACAAACAAGCAAACAAACAAACAGAAATTCATCAAATGTTGCTGCAACAAAGAGGATACTCACATGGAAAAAAAAGGAAATATGCCCCCTGCCATAGAGCATTTAAAAAAAAAAAAAAAAGTATTGATAGAGTCTCTTGAGGGTCCAAAGAAAAAAAAAAGATACTGAACTTTCCATCTGGGAAACCCTGGGTGCCCTCTCAACCATGGGGGAACAACTAAGAAAATAGGTCAAGCCCTTGAATTTGAGGCTTGCCCTTTTGAAACTTATTTCTGTAGGAGAGAATCTAAGATTACCTATAACAAGGCCTAACCTTTGCTTCCAGGAGACCTCTTTTTTCACTCAGGTGTGGCCCCCCTCTCTCTAAGCCCAACTCTGTAAGGAAAATCATTACCCCTCCCCTTACATGGGGCATGAAATTCAGGGGTAATAGTCTCTCTGACACGTGGGATATGACTCCCAGGGATGAGACTGGCCCTCACACTGTGGATTAGACAACACCTTCTGAACCAAAAGGGGGAAAAGAAACGTAAAAGCATGAATGGCTAAGAGACTTCAAATAGAATTAAGAGGCTATTCTGGAGCTACTCTTTGCAAGTTTCAGTTAGATAGTGCTAATTGCCACAGTTTGCTAAACCCCAACCAACATCACTCCTGTTAACTTTAAACACCTAGGGCTCGAACTGAGATTCACGCACTAAGTTTGCTTTCCTGGAACCTATAATTACCAGAAGGTGCCTAGGTCAGATAAATCCTGAAACCCAGCCGGACTAGCCTCTCCAAGATTATCAACTAATCACACTCCTGACCCCAATCTTTAGTGCTGATACCCCTTCTGAACATGAAAAAGTCAGAATAGGCATTCCTAAAGATCCCTATGGACTGGGAGAAGGATCAAAGAAGGCGGAGAAGTTAGAGAAAATAGGATTTAACAAATGAATATGACTGCTGAATCACTATACTGATATTTCTTTTACCATCCAGTGTTTTGGGGCAGCTAGAAAGAAAAATCTGAAATATTGGAATGGTAATCCTCATGAGCAGCTAGAAAGAAAAATCTGAAATAGTGGAATGGTAACCCTAAATCTGTTCTGTAAATGCTTGTTGAAGTGTACTTTGAAAATAATTGTTTTTTCTTTCATTTCTTTATCTATATGTTATATTTCACCATAAAAACATTAAAAAAAAAAAAGTCTCTGTCCAGTGGCAATGAGGCTAGGAAATGATGGCACCTCCTTAGAGCCAATACAGTAGGTCAAAATAGGGGGTGGGGAGCCTCCCTCATGAACACGACTAGGGTGGGCCAAGATTTTCTATTTTTTTTTTTTTAAGACGTTGTATTTCTTTAGTGGTGTATCCTTCAGAAAATTTGTCAAAGGAGCTCTAACAATGGATAGACAAAGGGAGATGACCCAGAATGCAGCATTTGAGAAATTTGATCTTTTCAACACTGCAGCCTATTCAGTGCCTAGATAAGTTATTTTATCTTAGTCACCCAAATTCCCATTCAAGCATGGCAATAGGGACATAACTGCCCATGCCACCACTACGCCGCTGCCACCACCACCACCACCCTTACCTAATTACTAAGTGCACTTGTAAGTGTCTTGGTTTGTTAAAAGCTTTGAGAATGCAATATACCAGGAAATGGATCAGTTTTTTTTTTTTTGGGGGGGGGACAGTTTTTAAAAAGGGAATTTATTCAGTTGCAAGTCTATAGTTCTAAAGCCATAAAAATGTCCAATTTAAGGTATCCACAGAAAGATACCTTGACTCTAGAAAGGTCAATGTCTGTCACATGGGGAGGCACATGACTGGCATCTGCTGGTTCTTGTTCCTGTTTCCATTGCTTCCAACTTCTGATGCCAGGGGTTTCCTCTCTAAGTGTCTGTGAGTCTTCACTTAGCTTCTCCAGGACACACCTCTGGGTTCTGGCTTGCTTAGCATCTCATTGCATTGCTTGCTGGGCTCTGTATCTCCAAACATCCATGTCTAGTTATTTGCTCTCTCTCTCTGTCCGCACTCCAAGCCTCTCCAAATGTCTGCATCTCTGTCAGCTCTGGATCCTGACTAGCTTCTGTAAACTATCTCAGCTCCTGGCATTTCCTAGGGCTTGCGCATTTCCAAACATCTGTGTCTGTGTCTGTGTCTGCATCTGAGGTTTCTCCAAAATGTTTCCCCTTTTAAAGGACTCTAGTAAACTAATAAAGACCCACTTGGAAAACGTAGAGTCACATCTCCATCTACTCAAAAGGCCACACCCACAATTGGGTATGTCACAGCTGCATGGAATTAATCTAGCCAAAAGGTCACACCCACAATGAGTGGGTCAATCTCTATGGAAACAATCTAATCAAAGATTTCCATCCTAAACAATAGGTCTGGCCCCACAAGACTGGATCAGGATTAAAACATGGCTTTTCTGGAGTACGTAGTAGTTTCAAATGGCCCAGTAAGTGTCTTCAAAGTGCTCTTAAGATATAGAAAGTATTATCCGTGCCTGTGATTTTTACTCAGTTTCACAAAATCTGGCTCCATATCTGCGGACGCACTTCCCAGTACACACTGCTTGTTTTGTCCAGTACTCACTGTTCACCAATGTTCCAACAGATGTCTGCTTGTATGCATCAACTTTGCTACTAAGGAAGTGCAGAGAAGTGAAAAACATGTATGGGGAGCAGGGGAGCAGATACTGACGACAGATTTGGTCAAGCATTTTCCAAAAAGAATGTCGCAAGAGAGATAAAATCTGGGCACTGGCATGCATATGCTTGTGTCCTAAAATTGAAAGCCTCCTACAAATGCAATTTTAAGGACTCCTAACCAATTCCTTCATTCTATATCCTTATTGCTAGTAGATCTGGCAAGCACCCCAGGGAGAAAGAGGTAGACTCTTCTTTCTAAGCTACACAACTTAAGCAATAGCAAGCTATAAGACATATACTCCTCAGGGTTTAAAAATCTAAGTCAAACTTGTGTGATTACTACAGGGAGTGATCTACAAAAGGAGACATGGATTTTTCCTTTGAATTCTATATCTGCTTTCCCCATCTTCTTCAGTGAAACCCTATACTTAGTATTTTTCAACTGGCTCACCAATGCCCAATTCCAATGCTGAGTGAACAGACATACTTCATATTTGGGATCTTTATCAGCTTCTATCATTGTGGTCTAAGAGGCAAGCTCTGTAAACACCAAGGTTAAGATGCATCTTAATACTCTGGCATTATTCACGTCATCTTCTGTATATCCAGGCCTTTCCATAGACAGCACTGCAGTGACATCATTCCTTGTGTAAAGGCCTTTTAAGTCCAAAGGAGGATACGGCTAACCCAAAGGGGAGAGAAGGAATTAAGCCCTAGCACCAACCGACTTTGTGAATCAGGGTTAGCAAACTACAGCTTAAAAGCCAAAAATGGCCTGCTGCCTGTTTTTTTTGTAAATGAAGTTATACTGGAACACAGCTATATTATCTGTGACTGCTTTTGTGCTACAACAGAATTGAGTAACAGTAACAGAGACTATATGACCTGCAAAGCCTAAAATATTTACCATTTGGCCTTTTACAAAAAAAGTTTGCTATCTCCAGTTCTAGATGAAGATAGGACCAATTTTATCAATAATTTGGTGGCAAATCCTACCTAGAGCATGCAGATGGTTCTACAGTGGGGGACACTTCTAGGAATAGTATTATTGCAAGGAACTTTATCATAACTTTCTAATACAGGAAACTGAGGTTTATATAACTAGCTCATATATATCACTACATTACACAGAACAAATCTAAAGAAACACTAATTTAAGAATTTCTCAGTGTAAAAGTGAATTATACAACATGCCTCTGCACTGACAGATTAGTATTTTAAACCAGAGTCAATCTTACTCCTCAACATTTAAAGCTAGAAAATTGCCACATCTAAGATCTTAGCTTTGAACTTGATCTCTTCCCTCTAATTTCTTCAGAGAAACCTTTATTTAACAAAGACTGAATGGGCACATGCCCTGTGCCAGATCCTAGGTTAGGCAATGGAACAAAATAAACTCATTCTTTGTCCTGGCCACAGAGTAGGAAAGTGCGGGAAAGAGATTATCCGAGAAAACACAAGGGATACTTATGATAGTTTATACAGCTGAACACTATTACTGTCACTATTTGATTAGGAAATTCAGTGAGTGAATCCCGTGTTTAGATTCACTATTCCTTGAAGGGGCTTTGGAACTTACATCTTCAAGGCGAGTTTTATGAATAGAATTCAGGAAATCTGAATTTGGATGGAAAAAGTCTACCTTTATTTTCACTAACCTCTGAAAAATCTCGGATTTCCTTCAATTATTAATATAGGCTACAACAGTAACAATAGCAATGCTTATGATTTTGTGACCAGCTTATGATATTGCCACCCGTACCTTCATACCACATTACAATTGTTGCAAATTTCTTGAAATATTGCTCAAACCCATCACCATTTAAAATTATTGTACCTATAAGACCCACTTATAGATCACACGTACTTTAATGTTATGTGCCAGTTTGAAGGTGTTATGTACCCCAGAAAAGCCATGTCCTTTTTGCTGATCCAACCTTGTGGGGGCAAGTTCCTTTTAATCCTGATTTGATATTGTGGGGTGAAAACTTTGATTGGATTGTTTCCATGGAGATGTGGCACACCCAGTTGTGGATAGGACCTTTTGATTGGATTGTTTCCACAGAGATGTTACACATCCAATTGTGGGTGTGATTTTTTGATAAGATGGAGATGTGACTCCACCCACTCCAGGTGGGTCTCAATTAGTTTACAGGAATCATTTAAAAGGGGAAACATTTTGAAGAAACCTCAAATGCAGACGCAGATACAGACGTTTGGAAATGCAGAAAAATCCCAAGAGACACAGTTGCTGCAGAGCCAGCAGAGATGCAGACATTTGGAGATGCTTGGAGTGCCGACAGAGAGAGAGAGCAAATGACTAGGCATGGATATTTGGAGATACAGAGCCCAGCAAGCAATGCCATGAGATGCTAAGCAAGCCAGAACCCAGAGGTGTGTCCTGGAGGAGCTAAGTGAAGACCCACAGACACTTAGAGAGGAAACCACTGGCATCAGAAGCTGGAAGCAATGGAAACAGGAACAAGGACCAGCAGATGCCAGTCACGTGCCTCCCCATGTGACAAACACTGGCCTTTTTTAGAGTCAAGGTATCTTTCTGTGGATACCTTAAATTGGAAATTTTTATGGCCTTAAAACTGCAGACTTGTAACTGAATAAATTCCCTTTTTAAAAACCATTCCATTTCTGGCATATTGCATTCTAACAGCATTAACAAACTAAAACATGCTATATCACACATTTAAAAATATTCCAATAATTGTATTTCAATATAAGTGGTTTCCTTTACAATTCTATGTACTTTATATTTTTGCATATAAAAATATTATATTTCTAAAAGGGAGTCTATATTGCTTCACCACACTGTCAAATCAAAGGGGTCCATGGCAGAAGGGCGGGGGAAAAAAAAAAAAAGAAACATAATCCTATCTAAAGTAATTTTCTGTAGTTAAAAAAATAATCTGTCTTCTGTTAAGTGCCACATACTCATTTTGTTCTCTAATACACAGCACAGACCATATGTCACTATTTTTAGCAGCCCTCACTTCAAAACTGGTTGCAGATAGTTATGTGCAAACAGAATGTGAATACCAGCCTAACAGATCCATGGGTCGCCAGGCTCAATGGCAGTCATCCTAGTCTAAACATAGAAAGCCTCTAAGTAATATAACTTTCAACCTGTGATTCCAGAGAGTTGCCAAAAGGGAAAGGGGAGACGATAGGAGGAAAAGATATTTCTCCAAAAAAAGCCTACAATACATCTACTAATCTTGTTTCCATACAGTAAAAAGAAGGCAATCAATTATCTACATTAATGAGATAACATATAAAAATGAGGTTAACATACCAAATACATATTAGAGACTCAGTTTCTTTTTTTCCTTTGTGAGTGGAGTACAGCATACACTGGAAAACAGAGTATATGAAAACATATATTTCCCGAATCTATTGACTAGCTATAGAAGAAGGGAGTTAAGATTTAAGTTTTGCTACAAACCATAAAGAACCTAACAAAACAAATCATGTTCAAAATATACGTCCAGGTACCTATTTGATCACAGGAATACTGTGAAAAGAAAAGTTTAAGATTGTAAAGAAAGGCTGTGAACTGAAAGGTTTAAGTAAACAGGAGGTCAAAGGACTGCCTGAAGTCACCCAGCAGATAAGCAGGAATACTGAACCTAGAGCCCTGGTCTTCCCACATTCTCCTCTCTTAAGCCATACTGTTTTTTTTTAACATGACTGATGTGGATAATATACAAGGTGTAGAAGTAGCCACAATCTTGGCCAAAAAAGGAATTCTCATAGTACAGAGATGACTGGGAAGTACATTGGTGTAAGAGAGACCTGTTTCTGTTTGATTCAGAAGAGGGGATTATTACTTTTTCTTTTTTTTTTTTTTTTAGTTTTTTTCTTATATAATATAACATATACACAAAGCAAAGAAAGAAAAACACAATGGTTTTCAAAGCACTCTTCAACAAGTAGTTACAGGACAGATCCTAGAGTCTGTCATGGGCTACCATACCATGATTTCAGATTTTTCCTTCTAGCTGCTCCAGAAATTTGGAGGCTAGAAGGAATACATATTTTTTATAATCACAATCAACTTGTGTGTGAGTGTGTGTGTGTGTGTGTGAAAAATAACATATATACAAAAAAAGCAATAAATTTCAAAGCACAGCACAACAATTAGTTGTAGAACAGATTTAAGAGTATGGTATGGGTTACAATTTCACAATTTTAGGTTTTTACTTCTAGCTCCTCTAAGATGCTGGAGACTAAAAGAAATGTCAATATAATGACTCGGGAATCATACTCGTTTGTTAAACCCTACCTCCTCTCTATAACTCCACCACCATCTTTGATCTTTTCCCTCCTCTTTAGGGGTATTTGGGCTATGCCCATACTAACTTTTTCACATTGGAAGGGGCTGTCAATAATATGGGGTAGGGAGATGGAACTAGCTGATGTTCTGGAGAGGCTGATCCCTCTAATTTCAGGACTTATCTGGTCCAGGGACACATCTGGAGGTTGTAGGTTTCTGGAAATTATCCTAGCGCATGGAACATTTGTAGAATCTTATATATTGCCCTAGGTGTTCTTTAGGATTGGCTGGAATGGTTCTGGTTAGGGTTTGGCAAATTATGATAGGTAGCAATGTCTAACTTAAGCTTGCAAAAGAGGAATTATTTCTATAAGTACAAAAGTTAGAAGATCTGGCTTCAGATCAATTATGAAAATACTTGGGGAAAAAAGCAAGATGACTATGTAAGAAAAATACTATTGGTAGATATTCTGTCCTTATCCATCATTAATAACAATATCAAATTACTGCCTTTTTTGTGAGAATTTCTCATCAGTACTTAAAGATGTCTAGGAGATGTTATTCTCACTAAATAGACCTAGGCAACTCCATGATTTGAGTTCAGATGGCTTACAAACTCTGTGAAATTATATACAAAATTTGGTATAAGTATGCACTATTTCAGATTTCCAAAGAGCTACTTAGCCAGAAAAACAGCTAACTCTACTATGGTTAGAAAACTCTAAAACAAGAGGAAGCACTAATTCTTCACATAGTCACAAAGTCAATGATAAAATCAGATATAGTGACCTAGGACTTCTAAATCCAAGGCTTTGACTAGATCAATCCCTTTAATGGGTCATTTATCCAAAGAGGAGGTCCCCAAGAAAAATAAAACCCCACCTGTTTATGGGAGAGAAATCATAGACTGAGAGGGAAAAAAGACTCATTCTTTATAGGTCAGGCCATCATATTGGTGTTCAAAGGGAACTTGCAAAGCAGGCTAGGTAAAAAAAAGTTCATTCCAGTTACAAAGGGCCCGACAGTGCTACAATCCCTAAACTTGAGTCTTCCCTTCTATGGTCATTTACTCTGAAGTATATATCCTGTTTTAGAAAGAACCTTGTTCTAGTTTGCTAGCTGCCGGAATGCAATATACCAGAAATGGAGTGGCTTTTAAAAAGGGAATTTAATAAGATGCTAGTTTATAGTTCTAGGGCTGAGAAAATGTCCCAATTAAAGCAAGTCTACAGAAATGTCCAATCTACCCTTCGGGGAATGGTGAGAACGGGGGAAAACTCAACTTCCCCAAGTTGAATTCTTGATATTCTCACAAGCAGTGTGGACAACCAAAGCTATAGGCTGAGCCCCCAGTCTTGGGGTTTGTTCATATGAAACTTAACCCCACAGGGGATAGGTCAAGTCTACTTAAAATTAGGCCTAAGAGTCACCCCCAAGAGAACCTCTTTTGTTGCTTAGATGTGGCCTCTCTCTCCAGCCAACACAGCAAGCAGACTCACCACCCTCCCCCTGTCTATGTGGGACATGACTACCAGGGGTGTGGATCTTCCTGGCAGCATGGGACAGAAATCCCAGAATGAGCTGAGATTCAGCATCAAGGGATTGAGAAAAACTCTAGAATGAGCTGAGACCCAGCATAAAGGGATTGAGAAAACCTTCTTGACCAAAAGGGGGAAGAGTGAAATGAGACGGAGTGTCAATGGCTGAGAGATTCCAAACAGAGTC
>PVIY010054377.1:0-14250 GCA_004026745.1 Myrmecophaga tridactyla
AGAGAGAGAGAGAGAGAGAGAGAGAGAGGAGCTCCAGGGTTGTGAGAACAATGAGCTTTCTGGTTCAAAATGTGAATCAGATAATTTTAAAAAAGGAAGTGCTTAAATGGGATGTTTGTTTTTATTTTTTGTCCTTTTTTGAGAAAGTATAACTCATCTTGGTTTGGACAACATGGAGACTACCAGAAGAAATGCTCACTGCCCAGAGTAGTGATTAAAATGACCATAAAAATCCAAAAGGAGAATATATTTTCCTTAAACTACCTTCGGCACAAATGGATGAAATATTACTATGGATGGAGAATGAGGTGACCTCTCCAGGTTAATTCTGGTCCTGATCTACATGGCTTCTCCAGAAGGGAAGATTTTTCTCATGAATGTTCCATTTTCAGCAGGTATATTTGTGAAGGAACTGCATCTGTAATATCATTTGGTCTTTGCAACAACACTGGTGGGTGGGTGGGTGGTAAAGGGATTATGACTGGTAAGAGATGGCACAGCACCCAGGGACAAAGCAGGAGTGGGAAGCCTTTATTGTCCTTAGGTAGGTGAACTCAGTGGGTGTTGGGGCCAGTGAATAGGGCTAGTTCACTGAAACTGTGGCCATAGCTGGGGGACACAGATACTGGCTATAGCAGAGAGGGACTGGGGGAAATAAATGGATTACATTTCTTTCCTCCTGTCCTTCAATCTCCAGCTGATGCCTTCCATTGACCTGTAACTAGAAGCCAGAGGGCAAAAAAGATTGGTGATGCAGTCCACAGAGGTTAGCCCTTTGAGACCAAGAGCAGAGCATGAAAAGTCAAAGGACAGACACTGAGGGACAAAAGGAGAATGATCCACATAGGGCAAAATCAGGAGTTCAGTTTTGAGTATGGTGACTTTGGTGAATCACAAGTGGGGTTGTTGGGTAGGAAGTTAGATATATGAGTGTTGTTCAGAAGAGTGGACTAGCCTGGAGATATAGATTTGGGAGTCACCACTCATGAGATAGTTTAGGTTGAAAGACATGTATAGGGGATATAAGAGAGCTCACATAATTGGTGGGAGAGCAAAAGGTACAGACTCTAACCTGAGCATCTGGGAAGGACTCCCTGACCACATTGCCTTGGCTATCTTCAGAAACCTGTCCCATCAGGAAGCTGCTGCCCACTCCAGAACCACATTCTTTGCTGAGATCTAAACCAGCAGAATAGAAGCCCCATGGCCCACCTCTTTCCCCCATGTAACTCAGTTCCAAAGCAACTCCTTGCACAATGGATGAAACCTAAATCACATGCCTGAAGCTTAGCAGCAAGGAAGACTGGGATGGAAGATTTTTTTTCCAATTCTTTATTTGGAAGCAAGACTTTCACTGTGGAGAACTATCAAAATGAGAGATATTCACCAGTTGAGAACATGGTAAATTTTCAGATAGCAGAAGATGCAATGGTGGTGAGGCCAGCCATCAAAGATCAGATGGGACAATTGTATGTCTCCATGAATGCCAGCTTAGGAAGACCACGGACCAGACACCATCCCAAATTTTGGCTGACTTGGAAGTAGACATTAAGTTCAGTACAATTGGCCATGTTGAAACTCTGCCCATATTCCCTTGGATCTGTTTATTGCCATTTTTGTGTGCCCTCTGGTTTTCGTGTTCTTTCACTTCCAACAGCTAGGAACTGAGGCTCTTTTTCAGAGAACTACTGACCATGGACTCCTGTGGCCCACTTTGCCTGCATCCACACATGTCCCTCAGCTGTCCTATGAAATCCCAGCTCCCTTGATTCCATACAGGAAAACTCTGAGGGCTCAGGATGAAGCTGTGCTCTGTGGGACTTTGCTTGCTAGTGCATCCTTACTTGTTCTCCTCTTCTTCCTTGCCTTGCTCCTCTCATTCCCTTACTCATTTTTTCCTGGGAACACTTCCCTGTGAAACCAGGTCCACACAAATCCTCACCTCAGGCTCTGCTTCTGGGACACCCAACTTGACACTTTCAGTCTAAGGTTACCAAATTTGGACACTCCAGGTCTGCAGTGTGTAAAATTTATCACTACCTGCTACATGTTTATTGAGTACTTCACATGTATTAAGTCCTAATCCAGAATGTGGGGACATCATGGAAATCAAAATCATGTCCCACTGATTTTGTGGGACATCAAGGACCTCACTGATAAGTGAAGCAGAGGGAAAGCAAAGAAGCCATTAGAGTTCAGGATAATAAATGGTACTTTAGAAAGAAATACATGATGGACACTGCTTTGGCCCCTAATTCAGGCCTGGGGAGTTAAGAAAGGGAACGTGAAATGCCCCACTCTTTGTCTTGGGTCTACCAGAAGGAATTTGCAAAGCAGAATCAATGCCAAGAGGCCCTTCAGATTCTCATAGCCTTGGAACCCAAGGAACCAGGTTCCCATGGAGCAGGTGTTTAATAGTGTACACCTGCCTTTCTCTCCCACAGGAGCAGGCAAAGTCACCATGGACCCAAGCGGTTAGGTGGGTAGAGGAGTACCCATACTCGACGTGGCAGTAGAGGAGAAACCTGATTTCTGTGACCTGCCCTCTCCATGACGATGAGGTAGGTGTGGACCAGGCCTCTCCCCAGTACAAATATACTTCCTCCATTCATGGAAGGGGTTGTAAAGGACTAACATTTGTGGAGTATCGATTACATATAGGGTACTGAGGTAGGCCCTTTGTGAATGTTCCCTCCTCTAATCCTTTGTTGATTAACTCATGAAAATAAACAACTCCAGAGACAATTGTCTCTGGAGGGTGTAGGCAGATCTGGCTCTAGGAGACCTGATGACGCC
The DNA here is from genome assembly GCA_004026745.1 of Myrmecophaga tridactyla. Lineage (NCBI taxonomy): Eukaryota > Metazoa > Chordata > Mammalia > Pilosa > Myrmecophagidae > Myrmecophaga > Myrmecophaga tridactyla. The sequence continues at coordinate 2,797 of PVIY010054377.1, forward strand.
AACAAAGTTGGACTTCAAAGCCTCCCTTCCTTTCTGATTCCTGTGAGACCCACTCCACCCTATGGGCCAAGCACCCAGATATTTCTCTTTTCAGGAGGAAAGAAAATGTCTAATGAATTTATCCACTGAGAGCATTAGGAATTGTGCTACCCCTCCCAGGTAATTTGTGTTTTCCAAGGCAGCCAGGGAGTGGGTGGTGCTGAAGCCAAAGGAGTGAATCACTAATAGTGGAATCCCAGGCATTCAGAGAGGTCATATTTCTGAGGTGGGCTGCTTCCTGAGATTGTTGGCATTATACAAAGGTGGCAGCCACCTACTGTCCCCCATGTAGGGGGTTGTCCTTGTGGGTGTGGTCGTAGAGGCTAGGGAGAGGCCTCTCCAGGCTGAAGCTAGGGTTGCCTGATTTTTAAAACCAAGATTGTTCCTTCATATGGAGGAAGTGGCTTAAAAATCTACCTAGCCTCCCTGAGTGTGGGGAGGAATTCTTACTCTTCTATCTGAAACTGGGTTCCCTTCACTTGGAACATGGTGTGGTCATTGTGCAACGTCCTTGTTGGCAGAGGTGTTTGGGCTCCTTGTTTTCAGGTCTGTGCTATTTCCAAGAAGAAGCTGTGGCCTTTGGGTGTATCTGGGCCACTGAATAGGTGCCCTAGTGCCAAATGAGGGAGCCAAGAATAGGTAGAGAAGAGGAAAGTCCTGACTTTTACATGAAGATGAGAAAGCCGCCCCCACACCAGCCAGATGGCAGCAGCCCTGGGGTTAGTGTGGGGTCAGAGCCGGGTTAAAGCAGCAAGGGGCCGGGCCAGGCCAAGCTGGAGAGAAAGGCAAAGTCTCCAGCAGCCTGATAGAAGGGTGTGAGAGAAGCTCTTGTCAATAGCTGAAGGCCTTGGTGGAGAATGCCCCCTCAATCAGCACCCATGGATTTATAAAAGCCATACTGGAGAGAAGGGCTTTTCCTATTACACTAGTAACTGCATTGTCAACAATAATAACATCTACCATTTATTGAGCATTTACTCGAAAACTATTTATTTAAGTCCTTACCAAGTCCTATTCATTCATTCAATACACATTTACTGTGTTCCTACTATGAGTCTATTCTAGGCCCTGAAGGTAGATTAAGGGATATGACAGACAAATCCCTTGTCCTTGTGGCAGGACCACTACCTGCAGTTAATAGTACACAGCCCTCTGGGGCACCACACACACACACACACTGGGTACCTTTTGAATGGAGTGCCCTGGAGTAGAACAGCCTGACAGCCCCTCTTTATGGAGCTCCCATCTCAGTGGAGGTGATATAATACCAGTGAGATAAGTGTTACTATTCCCATACTACAGTCTGGAAAAGGAGACACAGAAGGGTAAAGTAACTTGCTCAGAGCTATTTACACAAAAATGACTGTGCAGGGATCCGAATCAAGAGTGCACCTGATCTAAATCCCTTTGCTCTTCACCTGTGCCTTGTTCCTGCCATACTGTCACAGGTGGGTGCAGGAAAGAGGGATAGACAGGTTGGCAAAGTCAGAGCTGGTTGGCTGGTCTAGTAGAAGGTACCATGTCCTAATCGGGTGGCCTGGAACAGGGTCAGAGGTAACAGGGAATCCCTCTGGGAGGTCAATTTAGGTATAAGGAAGCTTGGTGATAACAGCTGCCTCCATGGAGAGCTTGCAAGGATCAGCTTTTCACCCTCTTTGTGCAGACAGATCTATCCCGGGGCTGTCCTCAAATGCTTTGAAGAGACAGAGTCAGCTATTTATTCATTCATTCATATTTATCATTTATTAAATGTCCTGGTTGTGTTTGGGGGCACAGAAGTAGTTCCAGGCACCTAAAAGTTTTCGAAGCTAAGCTTCCAAACTCCTTTGGTTCAGAACAGAACAAAAAGGGTTGTCAGGTGCCCTTGGGTCGGTTTCCTGAATAGAGTGGGTATGTGCAGCGAGGACAGAGCTGGCGCTTCTCTGGGGAGCTTGTTGTGCTCCAGTTGGATCTAATTTTCATTGAGGTTCATCTTCAGGCCAGACACAGTACTACCCCCAAGCATGAAAGGGAGAGAGTCGTTTCTAAGTTCTTCTGCTTTCTGTCCAAGCTTCCATCTTGAGGAAGGAAGAAGGTGGTGTTTGGTTGTCCTTCCCCTGCTCTTCAGCCATGTCTCCCTTCTCTCACTCCCAGATGCACCTGTCCATGTATTGGGCTTCTGGGAACTTGACAGGGCTGCCAGAGAGCAAATGCCAGCCCCTTGAAATGGCAGTCCTTGAGACTCTGAGAAGGAAGAGAGAGTCTGAGGGGCATCTCTCTATGTAGGAGAGAATAAAAATAAACCCATGAAAATTCCTTGGAAGGCTGATATTGAAGTCTGGTTGCACAAAGTCCATTCTTCTTCCTTGGGTTGGGTCTCTCCTCCCATCTTCATTAACACCAGATGCTCAGGGCAGGGGTGAGAGAAAGGAGTGCTTGGCTGAAGTGGTCATAGCTACCTGCAGGAAGACAATTAACCCAAATAAGGACCTCGTCACATCTATCCTGGGACCTATACGATACCTCTACTTCAGCTTATGTGGATGCTGGGGCTGTTCCCCCAGTTCCTCCAGAGTTCCCGAAAGAGTCTTTACCTTTGTGCGTGTAACAGAGGAAGGAAGTTAGAATTAGGGCTGGTGGCATTAAGCAGTGGGAATGCTAATTTCTTCCTCTTCTTCTTTTTTTTTTTTTTCAAATTCAAGGATTTTGGGGTAGGGGTGAGATCAGGTGTTGGAAGAATTCCTTCCCTCCCTCCTCCCCATGACTGGAGGTCCCAATCCCCACACATCAGTTCTTTAGATGGACATTTTGATTAGTGTTAAAGTGAAAATCCTTTAAACTGCTATTTGTCATTAGTTCCTTGGAGAAAATGAGAGAGGCAAGATATTAGTAAGAGAGCGTTATAACCCAGGAACTTACTTGGGTGCTGGAGACGGACAGATGGGGGATGTCACGGGGAATCTTGTTTTGCTAAAAGCAAACTTCATCTTCCTCTCACTTTTGCTTAAGACTGGTGTTGCCTCAGCGGCCTCTTTTTGGAAAAGTAATTCTCATGACAGTTTGGGCAAGGGATGGCAGATGCTGGGCGTAGTTGCTGCCACCCACCCCTTTACAGCAGACATCATTTCTGCTGCTGAGTGTGATTGAAGCCTTGGCTCCCTCTCCATGCAGCATTGTCTGTGGCCATCATCTATCAGAGTTGACTTTTGAGATGAAGCCCATTCCGTCTTCCTGTTTTGACCTTTTGCTATGAAGCCCCTAGACTTGCTGATTCCTGAGAAGTCCCATCTTATTGTTGTGACTTCCACAGAACTTGGGAACCCAGAAGACAGTTTTGTGCTGGTTCATAGATGTCCTCTGGACTTGACAGCTTTCAGTGTGTACTAACCTTGACTGACTCACAGGTATCTATTTTTCTCTTCTACTGACCAAGCTGGTTCTCTGGGCTCGGCTGGAGTTCTGGCTGAGACTCTCATGGCTCCATAGTCCTTCTATTACGAATGAGGCGTTGTTCCTTAATTACTGGGTGCTGGATACCCAAATTGCTTTCCTTTGTTTCAGTGGATTTAGCAAAGGGTTCATGAATATTTCTTGTGTTTGACATTTTTCGTTCTTTAAGAGTGCAGAGGTCACTGAGCTGGCCATTGGATCAAATTAAAATTAGCTGGGAATTAGAGTGAATGGCCACCTGCCTGCAAAGCGATGCCTCAAGCATCAACCGAGGAGAAATTCATCTTAAATCGTCATTGTAGCATTCAGACTCTTTGCTAAAAATCTTCCTGACACTCCGCCAACTTATTTCAAATACAAGACAACCAGAATGAGGGAGGAATAGATGTTCCGGGCCACTTAATATCCTAATTGATGAAAATGAACAAAATTATGAAATTAAATCACTAAGAGTCCTTGCTGTAAATAACCATTCCAAAGTAGATGTCCTACCCCAGGGTGTCCCACCCCCTGCCGAGTCCTTCATGGTTCAGAGTTCCAAGGCCTCAGGGCCCTTGTCCTGAGAAACAGGAGTCGGGGAAGTTAGCTGAATGGCAGCTGGCTTTGGATCCATTGAGAAATTGTCCTTTTTGGATTATATCCCAGATAATCATTTCTGGTGGTGTTTTTTTTTTTTTAATTGTCATTTCTTTCTCATGAAAGCTGAAAAATTAATGGAAGTTGAGGATAGCTGGAATTCCAGTTAATGGATGCACTTTTTCTCCACATCTGGAGCAGCTTGTCTCCGGGGTAAATGGTTTAATCCTGGTGATCTGGGTTGTTGCCTCCAGCAAAAAACAATCTGAGAGTGCAATATTTATTATTGTCAGAATTGCCTCTGCCAGGGCACAATGGAATTCTGGGAGATCACCTACCCTCTCTGAGCCTCAATTCCCTCCTCTGTAAAATGGGCAGGGAACAAGGCAAGGAAAAATATTTAACCTATGAGAGGAAAGTGATTGCTCTGAAAACTTACAGAAAGACATTAGACATTGTTGTATTTAATATTATGCTGACTTTTTTTTTGTAAAATAAGGTTTATAGATTTTTCCACGCTCAATTAAATATATTCCTTAAATGCATTTTAGAGAATTCAGATAACTAGAAATAAAACACACACACATACACACAAAGTCTTTCTACGCAAATACAGTCGCTCTTAACTTTTAATTTCCTTCTAGCCATTTTTTATGGACCTAACGAGTACTGAATTTAATGTTCCATCTTTTCTTAGTATTTTGACTTCATAAGTATTTTTTCACATTGCTATGCTTTCTATTTGAGCAACATTTTAAATGGCTGAACATTTTTAAGTTGAGTGGATATATCATCCATTATTATTCTTCCATTGTTTCCAATTTTGGGTTATTTCAAGAATGTTATGAAAAACATAGTTTTGTGTAGAATTTGTTTCCTATTAAGTAGCACTTTGTGCAGATTCAAGAAATTAATCACTGGTTCAGAAGAAACAAGAATTTTTCAGGCTCATAATCTCTATTTCCAAATGACTAGGAATAATTTTAGATGCAGCCATTCACAGATGGGGTGGACTCCGTCAGGGAACTATGCATTTGAAGATCTAAGGGTGTTCACCACCTATAGAGTAGGTTGAATATCTAGGGAGCCTAAGAAGGGTAGAGGTGTTTCCAAAATTCCTGTACAGGAGAGGCTTAGGTGATCTCTTACAAAGGAAACAGTTTTCCTTACAGCAGTATGTGCAGAAGAAGCACTGTTTTTTCTTTAGATTAGGTATTATTTTGGGGTGCTTTGTAGGTTCGCGATGGAGATTACAGGAAGTCTAAAGCCCCCCAAACCACCCCCTAGCTCCTCCCCCTGCGGTAGGTTGACACTAGGGACCTTTTCAGCCTCTCCCACCTCTGCTTTTTTGTGTCTCCTGTACACTGCCACTGAACAGACCACCTGCTGGCCCCAAGACTCCAGCTTTCTCATGTCAGCCTTGCTCATCATAGCTTTGTGTCATCCCCCAAATCATCCAGAGGTGAACCCATCCTTTCACTTCCAAGGAAACCAATGTCACAATGAGCACTCCTGTGCTTCTCCCCAGTGCTTCCTGGTAGCACAATCTGATGATCGCAGCTCCCTGGCTGCCCTCAGGGGCACTCCAAGGAGACGTCACGCTGTGAGAGATCTGAATCAGGCCATTTTCTCCCCCGTGGCGCTGTGTGCCTTGGCTGCTTGGCCAGAGAGCTGGACCTATTTTTGCCTATCATTTCGATACTATCTTGGGTTGTAATTGGAATTAAGCTCTCAGTGTAGAAATTCTTACTCAGAACACAGGAGTGAGGAGATGCAGAGGCTGAGCTCCAGTCGGACTCTTCCCCGAGGCCTGTTGGCACAGATGGTTCTTGATTTTAGAGCCATGGTATGGCCAAAAGGTGGGTGTTTCCTTTGGGAGTGATTTCTTGCTATTTCAGTAGCTATGGGCCAAGGTGAACCTTTGCCTGCCTTCTGTGTATTATTTGATGAGTATGCAGCTGAATTGCTCCACGCTTTAGTTCTTATGGTGGCAGGTTCCCCATTTGTTGGTTCTCCTTGTCCCTAAGGGAACTCTAGTCTGAATCTCACTGGGCCTCCCTTGAATGTGTCTGGAGTCCTTTAAACAGCTTCATGCCCCTGAGAGATGACACTCAGATTCCAACCATATTCCAAGTCAGAAGTTCTCAGCCTCTGAACCCCAGTAGGAGACAGTTATGCACGACCCTGTGGGTGAAAAATTGTGTCATTCTTACCCACACCAATAGTATAAACTGAAAAATGATCTCGAAGGACATTCATATCAGCGATACATGAGGTTTATTTTTTCTGAGTTTTTCCTTATAGAGCTAATGAAATTATTTTTATCACATCCTCTTTTTTCCCCTTCTTATCGTATTTCTAGCGTATGACTGATTCTAACACAATGGCAAACAATGGGTGAACATTTACTAGATAAATTGATCGCATGAAGGAATAAAAGGGCATAAAATCCATATTCGATCCATGTTTTCCTTTTTCAACTGAAATGTGAGTTTTCAATGCTCAATAAGAAATAATTCAAATTGTGGCTTTTTTTTACACATCTACGATTTTATTTTTGACTATTCTATGGAGAACTTAAAACATATACAGAAATTGGCAGAAAAACATAATGTACCCTAAACATCTATCTGTGAACCTCAACAATGATTGACCTTTGGCCAATTCCACTTCTTCTGATCCCTACCCACCCTCTGACTCCAGATTATGTTGAAGCAAATCTCAGACATTATATAATTTATACCTGTGCATTTCTAAAAGACAAGCACTCCTTTAAAAAATGTATCCACTTTTTAAATAAGGAAAAGTTGAGGGCCATTTCCAAAGGGAACTTAGAATGGGATGAAACTAGATCTTTTTTATTTAAAAATGTATTAGACAATCAATCCATATTAATTGTTTCTAATACAGGTATGCTAGTAATAGGAGCATACTGTTGTGCATAAACAGGTGATCTTAATTTGTTAGATAAATTCAAAGAGGGCCCAGGAAAAAGGACACATCAATATTTAGTCACTTGCTGAAACCAAGAATTTGATTCTGTAGAACATAATCATTATCACTTTTCAGAATTAAACACATCAAATGTGTTTCCCTACAGGTAAGCTCACGTCCAATTTATATAGTTTTCCAATTGTCTAGCTGTGGGGTTAGTCATGCCAGTTTTGTCCATGCTTTTTTGACGGCACACTCCTATCAGCAGAGAATTAAGTACATATCCATAATATATGTTATTTCTAAATGGTGCCCTATGATGTTGATAAATTAAGCTCACTACAAACACATGTAAAATAGAAATAATAAAGGTGAAATGAGAAGAAAAATGTGTAGCAGTTCTGATATTTCCTGCACTCAGTAGATCCTCTTGCATGTACCCTAATTTAGAGACCACTGGGGAAAGCTATGGGAAGCAATTACTAGATAATATTTAGGCAGGTGGGTTCAAGTCCCTGTTCCACCACTCTTTAGCTGTGTGATCTTGGACACATTGGTTAACCTCTGTGGTAGTTAGATTCGGTTGTCAACTTGGCCAAGTGAAGGTACCTAGTTTTGTTGCTGTGGACATGAGCTAATGGTACGTGAACCTCATCTGTTGCTCATTACATTTGCAGTCGGCTAGGAGGTGTGCTTGCTGTAATGAATGATGTTTGACTTAATTGGCTGGTGCTTAAATGAGAGAGCTCAACATAGCACGACCCAAGCAGCTCAGCATAACACATCTCAGCACTCACAGCTCAGCCCAGGCCTTTGGAGATGCAGAAAGAAATTACTCCAGGGAAAGTTGTTGGAACCCAGAGGCCTGGAGAGAAGGCCAGCAGAGATCACCCTGTGCCTTCCCGTGTAAGAAAGAACCTCGGTTGAAAGTTAGTTGCCTTTCCTCTGAAGAACTAATGAAATAAATCCCTTTTTATTAAAAGCCAGTCTGTCTCTGGTGTGTTGCATTCTGGCAGCTAGCAGACTAGAACAACCTCTCTCAGTCTGTTTTATCACCTTTAATAAAAGGATATTAATACTTCTTAGAGTATAGTGAGATTTAATCTTTACACAGTAGCTGGTACATATGAAGCATATAATATATTTTAACCAGTAATAATAATGATAGTAATGCATTCCTAGAGGACTGGAATGGGTCTAGTTTTTCTGTATACAAAGTACCACAGCATGATGCACATGGTGATAATTATTTAAGTGTTACTGGTCCTGATGATGGCAATGATGATGATGATATGAGGACGGTCACATTGGGGGTGATGATGAATAGCTTGACATGCATATTGTCACTCATCCAAGTCTTATTTGTATTGGTGATGATGGTGACACATTTGTGATGACTACAGGGTTGGCTGTACTGGGGGTGATGGATATGAAGTGGAGGCCTTTTTACAGATCCTACCTGAACTACATCATCAATACTCATGCGTGCCTTTGCTAAGAGCCATTCCACTCCATTAGCCACCCAACAAAAATGCTGATTAACTTGTTCTGCCTTGTCTTCCTTCCTGGCCCCTGCCTTGCTGCTTTGTTTTGCTGGTGTGCCATCTGCTTGGGCTCCTGCGCCTCTGTCTTTCTGTGAGCCCTGGGAGATATGCTTGCTTACACATAGGCCCATTAGACAGACTGGACCTCTGTCCACTGCAGGGCCATTCATCTGGTAGGAGCTATTTGCTGCTTATGCGAAAGAACCTGCCTCTCAGCCCCTGAGGGTTAGGGGCAAAGAGCTAGAAGCCTAGAGTGTGGGGTTCTCTGAGTCCTTATGCAAGATGAAGTCAATGCCTTTCCTGTTGTGAAAGAGAGTAGTTGTTATAGGGAGAACACTCAGGGGCTGTGCAGACCTGGGGCTAATCTCTGAACCTGGTCAGGCAGAGGAGCTTGCAGTGTACTTGCCTAGGAAATGTGCCAGCTCTGCTGCCTCTGCTCCCCATGTGATTTTAGAGGCTTCCTGGAAAGACCTCAATCCCCATTGGAGGGGTGACCCCCAAGACTTTCTCTTTTCTATGATCAGGGCAAGGGAGGGTTAGGCATGCTTATCCAGGTGGTAAATGAAAAGTCAGATTAAAATAAGAATTTTCCTTAAGCTCTTCTTCTAAACGCTAGTGTTTTCCCTTGACCCCTGATGGCTGGACTTTTGGAAAGCATGTCCCACCCTCTCCTGGAGCAATTCAGATTTTACATTTTTAAGAAATTTAAGAGTCTAACATTGGGATAGCAATATAACTTCCCTAATCTTTTTCTTTCTAGGTTTTGACCTGGGAATCAATCTCTTCAGTCCACACCAACATGATGGTGCCTATAACCCTTGTTTTTCTTCTGCAGGTGATACTGTATCCACCCAGGAGATTCTAAAATGAGCGGCAACATCTAAGAAATACAGTTGTCTCTTCATGCCAATTCTCTAAATGGGTCATTGCCTGTGTCTCAGAATTATTTGGCTCTGATTTTAGGGTTTAATCTTTACAAGATTATATGTCCTTAAAATACTAACTGTACAAGAGTTATCCTTTAAGGCAAAAGTAGTATTCTATGGGTTTAAAATACCTTTTATCAGTTCTATACTTAATTCTAAATATTGTGGGGTCCATATGTACTTACCCACTAGGAAAACAGTCATGGTCCTCCAAACAATTTGGGACTGCCTTCTCAAGCACCTTTCTGGAGGTTGTCTTCTTAGCTGGCTGAGAGACCTCAGGCCAAGGAAGAAGAAGAGACTCCTACTCATGGCACTAACGGGATGAACTGCGTCCTTGCTAAGGTCATTGCAACGAGGACAGGTCATGGAGCTTAATTTTAAAACAGATGTGAAAACGAAAGTCAGGCTGTGATCTGGTTCGTAAGATGAAGCTTGCATCAATACTCGGCAGCATTGCTCTAGTTAAACTTAGCAGATTGACCACCTACATTTATCACTTCCCCTTCCCAATGCCACTCCACCCTCCTGAGAGGAAAGGAATAAAATAGTTGAAGCACATCCATCAACTGATGAATGGGCAAACAAAATGTGGCATATCCATACAGTAGAACTTTATTCAGCTGTGAATAGAACAATGTACTTATATATGTTTACAACATGAAGAAGCCTCAAAAACCTTATGCTAAGGGTATGAAGCCAGACCCAAGAGTTCATATATGGTGTGACTCCATTCATATGAAAAATCCAGAATAGGCAAATCCATAGAGACAGAAGGCAGATTAGTGATTGCCAGGGACTGGCTGAGGGGGGTTAGGGAATGGGGAGCAACTGGTCAATGGATATGGGATTTCCTTTTGGAGTGATGAGCAGAATTTGGAACTAGTCAGACATGATGGTTGCACACCATTGTTGCACAACTGAATAGGACACTTTTAAATGGTTAAAATGGTGAATGATATGTTATGTAAATTGTACCTCAACTTTAAAAAGACAAGGACGAACAGAAACAGGGGAAAGGAGACATAAATGGATTAGAGATTTCAAGAAATTTCCTGAATATGGAAGATTAATGGAAAAGAGGTCTTACCAGAGTGGAGAAAGCAATAACCTAAGTGAATGCAGGCGGCTTGGGTTGCATCAGCGAGAAACAAGCTGCATTACTGTGCACAGCTGAGAAGCCTGGAGAGACCACGTACTACAGTAAGTAGCAGTAGACAGACAGATTTGTTGAAAGTCAGAATATTGAGAATTCATATGCTAAGGTCTTTTTTTTTTTTTCCAAGACAAGGAGCCAGGGGATGTTATTGCCCGCCCCCCTCTGCTAGGTGGGGGAGACCTCCAGGCAACCCAGTGCAGGAAGAGATACCAACCTGAAAGCAAGGAAGAAGAAGTGCAAACCTACAAGTGAGACCTCGCCTCTGCCTGGGATGCTGGCCCCTACATCATGCCCCAGGCAGGAAACTGTGCTGGGGAAACTGACTTGGCCAGGATAAAACTGGCCCAGATCTTTATTTTCGAGAACTCCCCACTGAAAAGGCAGCTCGCCACCTAATCGGTTTCCAGGGACACCCACTCGCCAGGCCCTTACCATGAACCCAGAGTTCTAACCAGTTTTATAGGACCTTACTATTAAGTATGAAAAGACAAGGATTCCTTTTTCTTAATTTTAAATGTCATTTTGTTGAGATATCCCTACATATCATACAATCCATCCAAACTATGCGGTCAGTGTGGTTCATGGTATCATCACACAGTTGTGCATTCGTCACCATGATCATTTTTTAGAACATTTGCTCACCACAGAAAGGCAATTGTTGACTCCTGGAAAAACAGAAAAAGCATTCAAGAAAGGAAAAACAATCATGGTGTATCACTTGACCAATGGCTGGAATATTAAATATGGACACAGTCATTAAAGTACAAATACTCATTACCGATTTAACCCAAAGTTGTGACATTTGGAAGTAGGGGTGGGACAGTGGGGGTATAAGAGAGTTAACTCT
>PVIY010054378.1:0-14252 GCA_004026745.1 Myrmecophaga tridactyla
ACGATCAGCCCAGGAAGCCAGACCACAACCTCTGTAGCAATCTGCTCCAGACACTCAAGACTTGGTCAATAACTGCCCACTTCTCTCATTTTTCCCCAGAATTCCAATTCAGGGTCAGCTGGACAGTTCTGCTGTTCTGGTGTGGCTCTGCTGATCTTGGCTGGGACTGCTAATGCAGGAGGTTGGATGGCCTAGGACAGCCTTGCTTGCATGCCTGGAGTTTGGCTACCTGTTCATTGAGATCACTGGAATGACCTAGCCCTGCATCTCTTTTCTTCAAGGCTAGGTAGGGGCTTATTTGCATGAGCGCAATATATAAAGCTCAACAAGAGGGCAAGAGCTGATACACAACTGCTTTGCTCACATCGTATTTGCTAAAGCAAATCACAGGGGCAAGCCCAAAGTCCTGGTGGGAGCACACTAACAAATGACATAATTACAAAAAATGTATGAACAAATTGGGATTATTACTGCAACCAAACCACCATAACTATCCATCCAAATCACTTTATCCACCTGTTCTATTTTGCTAGTTGCCAAAATGCAATGTACCAGAAAGAGAACAGCTTTTAAAAAGGGGAATTTAATAAGTTGGTAGTTTACAGTTCTAAGGCCAAGAAAATGTCCCAATTTAAGCAAGTCTATAGAAATGTCCAATCTAAGGCATCCAGGGAAAGATACCTTGGTTCAAGAAGGCCAATGAAGTTCAGGGTTTCTTTCTCAAGTGGAAGGGCACTTGGTCAACACAGAGTTTCTCTCTCATCTGGAAGGGCACATGGCAAGCATGGCATCATCTGGCTAGCTTCTTCTGGCATTCTGTTTCATGAAGCTCCCCAGGAAATATGTTCCTTCTTCATCTCCAAAGGTACCTGGCTGGTGGACTGTGCTTCTCATGGCTATGTTGTTCTACTCTGCTCTCTCTGAATCTCTTCCTTTCTCCAAAATGTTTCCTCTTTTATAGGACTCCAGCAACTAATCAAGACCCACCCAAATGGGTGGAGACACACCTCTAGCTGATGCAGTTTAACAACCACTTCTGATTAAATCACATCTCCAGGGAGATGATCTAATTACAGTTTCAGGCATACAATACTGAACAGAGATTAGAAGAAACCGCTGCCTTTACAATATGGGATTAGGATTAAAACATGGCTTTTCTAGGGTGCATACATCATTTCAAACCAGCACACCACTTTAAACATATAAGCCCATCTGTAGAGCTCTCTCGTAACCAAGTATAGAAATAAATTAATGGGCAAGTTAACAGTTTATTTATTGATGTATTTCAACTTTTAGTAGTTGATTCCCATTCTAGAAGGAGTATATTTTAGGAGAATATGATATAAAGACATGAATAAATTTGAGTAGTTTGAAACACTCATGTCTCCACAGGAGAGAATTATAGAATTCCAGAGGCATATGGTTAGAGTAATGTTTTTTGAGATACTAACCCAAAATGAAAGTTATCCTTTTATTTTAAAACAAAGATGAGTAATGCAGTATCCTAGTAGGATAGTTAAATGCCTATTCAATTATGAATTACCAAAATGTAACACAAAAATAATACATATTTTTTAAATTAGTAAAATCTAAATGCAATTTTATGCATTGAATATTTGTAATCATGAGGCATAACTATTAGAAGACAATTATAAAAGGCTTCATAAGGCTGAGAAAATATTTTGGGGGTAAACTTTATAGACGTCATTAAAAAATTGCACTGTACTATGTTTCCTTTAGTTTTTAACTATGTGCATCCCACTGATCAAAGATTAAAAATCAGAGACACATTCAATTAACCAATTATTTAAGACAGGGAATAAAGCCCCCTTCCAGAAAACCTCTAATCAGCCACACAATCAAATTATGCCAAACTTTATGCAATAAAGTTTCATGAAAATTCATCCAGGTTTATGAGTCAAGATTTCTCAGCATTCTTTTTTTTTCCTATGTACAAGAACACCATCATCTCAGGTATTTACATGCTATTTCATCTGTCTTCCAATACTGAAGTTAAATATGTAGAGATATCTAAAACAGATGAATGGTCTTCTTGATGCATTTCCAAATATTATAGAAACTTTTTGTATATTTTGTAAGGAGCAAAGATAAAATTGCACAAGAGAGAATGGAAATGGAAGAAGCAGAAATTTAATAGTAATATACTTCATTTATTAGGCTGTAATGTCTACCTACTTCCTATTCCAAGACTCTCCTTAGTGTGCATGAGAGTGGGCATGTTAGTCCAATTTAGTCCTTGTCTCAGGGTGGCATCTTAGATTTTGGTTCCTTATGCTCTTTATTTAGTTTAACTATTAGATATTTTTGAACATTACAGTTATACCCTGTTATTATCTCTATATTAAATATCATATGGTTGGATAAAGTTTTAACTACATTAGGAAGTCTCAGACCATAGCCTGTCAGGATAAACAACATTGAAATTATGGTGAGTATTTTTCTAATTTTTAAAAAAAGTATACACCTTTGAACTTGGCCATTTTCCATCTATTTTCTCTTGCATCCAGGCAGATAATAATAGGTCCTGATCAATCACTACTTTTTTTGAGTCCACTTGAAATCACTCCCCTGTCCTAATGCATTACTCTTTCTTTAGCTTCTGCCTTTTAATAAAATTTCAACTTATCAATTATATGCTCAATGAAGGCAATTTGATCCAGTTTAATCCAATTGCATCATTCAGTATCAAAGTCAAAGAAAAAATGTCATCTATAGCACTTAAAAGTATTGCAGTTTAGATGGAATACAAATCATCCCCTAATTTTGCAGTTGGGGAAATTGAGGCCCATAGAGGATAAGCAATTTATGAATTTATAGTAGGTCACACAGTTTATAAGCAGCAGTTCCCAAACTAAAGGTTAGATTTCCTGATTACTGATGTTGACCCCCTCTTTCTATAATAATAACTATTGTTTATTGAGCACTTATACATTATTAACTTATTTAACCTTTACCATATCCCCATGTGATAAGGGCTACTATTATTATTCCCACATCACAGAGAAGGGAATATAACTTGGCTCAGAGAAGGGAATATAACTTGGCTCAACATCACCCAGCTAACAAGTAATAGAACTGGTATTTAAATCTCTCTTTCCAAATTTTAATCATTACTTTACATTGGGGAGCAGAAAAGAAGATGACAAACCTGTCTAACAATTTGGAAATTGAGAAACCTGGCATTTATCTGATGTGCAGAGGGTGCTACTGACTGAAGATTTGGAAAAGATTGTGACACACTTAAAACCATGGTCCCTCAAGTACTTAATCTATGGTTCAGCCAAGCCAGGTATTTTGTTCCCCCATCCTCTGTCTTAGCAATGTCTTAGTCTTGCCACTACCTCTATGAAGACTGTTTCATACTTTCCAACTGAATGACGATTTACTCCTGCCCAAATACTCTTTTTTTTAAAAAAAGTTTTAATTGGCAAAACAACATACAAACACAGACATTCTTAACATACAAACATTCCATACATGGTGTACAATAAATAGCTCTCAATATCATCACAGTTGTGTATTCATCACTATGATCATTTTTTAGAACATTTACATCACTCCAAAAAAAAGAAATAAAAAGAGAAAAGAAAAAACTCATATATACCATACCCCTCACCCTTCCCTCTCATTGACCACTAGTATTTCCATCTATCCAATATATTTTAACCTTTGTCCCCCCTACTATTTGTTTATTTTTTTAATCCATATTTTCTTACTCATCTGTCTATACTCTAGTTACAGGGAACATGACACAAGATTCTCACAATCACACAATCACATTGTAAACGTTATGTCTTCACACCATCCTCTTCAAGAAACAAGGCTACTAGAGCACAGCTCTACAGTTTCAGATACTTCCCTTCAGCCACTTAAATACACCATAAACTGAAAAGGGATAGCTATATAATGGGTAAGAATAACCTTCAGGATAACCTCTCAACTCTGAAATCTCTCAGCCACTGACACTATTTTTTCTCATTTCTTTCTTCCCACTTTTGGTCAAGATGGTTTTCTCAATCCCTTGATGTCAGGTCCCAGCTCATCCTGGGAGTTCTGTTCCACGTTGCCAGGGAGATTCACACCCCTGGGAGTCATGTCCCATATAAAAGGGGAGGGCACTGGGTTCCCTTGCCATGTCCTGCCCATACTCTTAAAACACTTCATTTATACACTTCTTCTCATGGGTCTATTATATTCTTGGGTATATTATAATTACTTGTGAGAATATTGTATTGGTCTTCCATCTTGTAAATGGTGAAATTTATGAAGTCAAGGCATGGGTATCCACCATTTCTTTATACCTGTATGTTAAAGCTCAGTACTCTGCACTTCATGCTAAAAAAGGCTTTTGTTGAATTAAAATGAAAAGGTAACAAATTGGGATTTTTAAAAGAAACAGGAAAGATAAAGAACTTCTTTCACTCCCCTCCCCCCACTGCCATTCTGAAGCCCTACTCTTACATCCAAACTTATTTTTCAGCCCTGATGTCAAGACAGTGACAAAAGTAGGTGGCACGTTTGCATTTTTCAGGAGTTAAAAACAAGGAATTAAGATCATTTGGCCTTTCTGCATGTTGAAATTCCTCATGTAAAATAAGCTATGATGTTTTACATGAATAAGGCATATTGTTTTGCTTACCAAAATGTGTTAGAGAACAAATATATGAACAAACAATTTATAATTTTTACAATTATTTTTTAAGATGTTGACAATAGCCAGGGTTGGTCATCAGGTTCAACATATAAAAACTATATGTTGGAAATAGTACAAAACACCAATGGTTAGTGGTAAAGAGACTCAGCAATAAAGCTCTGAAGTGAAATCAAGTGGGTTGGAGAAAAATTATTTTAAAATATTACCATAAGGAAGGTTTACTTAAACTGTGAAATCTGATAATGACCCATATTAGTTTCAGCCTAGAGAGTGGATGTTAAATAAAAACTGAAAAAAATGAAGCAAATTGTACCATGTACTTGTAAAGAAGAGATGAAAATAAAAATGTGAAGTTGGTATAGCTTTGGTACCTTTTAACTTGTTAATCATTATGTCAATGTTTTTATATGTAATAATATGTGAAGATTTAAATTATAATAAATAAAACTTAAACTGTAATTAATAATAATTTATACAACAAATTCAATAGGCAAAAACAAACCTGGTCTTAAACACTAACATCATTAAGCTCTAAACTTGAAACTTAAAAAGAAAAGGAAATCAAAATATAAAATCAGCAACTATTTTGAGTATCATTAGTTTCCTCCAATCTCTGTTTCTTCATTGTTCCAAGGAAATAGAAGAATCTCAAGGCAAAATGTAGGGGTGAGAGGTAGAGCTGAAAACCCAGGCATTGGCTAAAAGACTGTGTAAAGAGCTGTGAGAGTCACCTTCTACAGATTCCATCTCTAGTAGCCAGGCATTTCTCCCAATCCCTGTGTGGTAGATTGAATCATGTCCCTGGCAAAGACATGTTCATGTTGTAACTCCATGTCCTGTGGGTATGAACTCATTGATAAATAGGACCATTGAAGATCCTATTTGGATGATGCCAGATTGAACCAGTGTGGACTTCAATCCAATATGGCTGAAGTTGCTAGGAACAAAAGAAATTTGGATGTAGTCAGTCAGGAGAAGCCAGGGAAGAGGAGAAGCCAGGAAGAGGAGAAGCCAAGATGCATCTACAAGCCAGGGAATGCCAACAATTGCTGGTAAGCCATCACTGAACCTTCACAAAGTCTGGGAGAAAGCATGGTCTAGTGATAGCATGATATTTTGGACTTCTAGCCTCCAAAACTGTGAAATAATAAATTTCTATTGTTTAAGATAACCCATTTTGTGATATTTCTCATTGAGGCCCTGGCAAACTAAGACATACTGCAAAGATGAGAAATGTATTCTGTGAAGAAGTTCAACTGGAGCGGTCATAGATTTTATGATACCAAGCATGGCAGAGGGTGGGGCTGTCATTGCAGGTTGAGCACAGATTACTAAGTAAAAGTTTGCATACTGAATTGCCCCCACCCTACCCCAGGACAACTATAACCAGATTTATGCCTTTCACCAGTAAATTGTAGATCCTACTCAAAAGAAACTCATGTTTAATCCCCAATTATCAAGAACCATATTTGTACACAGAGTTTCCACAGAAGTTAAACTTACACAGAAGCTAAGCTTACACAGAGCTAAACTTTATAATATGCATTGGCTGCCAAGAGACCTTAGATGTTTGTTCTAGTTTGCTAGCTGCTGGAATGCAACACACCAGAGATGGATTGGCTTTTAATAAAAGGGGATTTATTTCGTTAGTTCTTCAGAGGAAAGGCAGCTAACTTTCAACTGAGGTTCTTTTTTATGTGGGAAGGCACAGGGTGATCTTTGCTGGCCTTCTCTCCAGGCCTCTGGGTTCCAACAACTTTTCCCAGGGTGATTTCTTTCTGTATTTCCAAAGGCCTGGGCTGAGCTGCGAGCGCTAAGATGAGGTACACTGAGCTGCTTGGGCTGTGCTACATTGAGCTCTCTCATTTAAGCACCAGCCAATTAAATCAAACAGCATTCATTGCAGCAGGCACACCTCCTAGCTGACTGCAGATATAATCAGCAACAGATGAGGTTCACATGCCATTGGCTCATGTCCACAGCAACAGAAGTAGGCATGTTCACCTGGCCAAATTGACACCTGAACCCAACTACCACAACATTTGAAGGAAACATCTGACCTGAAAGAAGGAGACCAAAACAAACAGATAAAAGAAACCCAGAGAAAACTGAGACAATACAAAGAGTAGAAGAAAATATCAAATTATTTATAATCAACATGCTCAAAGAGATAAGAGAAGATATTACATCATTGAAGCAACATGTGTTTTGAAAGAAGATGCTATAGAAACAGAGAATACTGAGAAAACAAGAAAGAGCTCTTGGAAATAAAATAAATGATAAATTAAACTAAAACAAAATTCAATACAAGTGCTGAAAGATGAAAATAAGGTTATCTCTTCTAAGTAGCATTAAAAAAAGAGACATGGAAATGGACAATGGGAGATACGAAAATTCCAAAAACAATCCAGAAAGTCTAACATCAGACTGGCATGAGTTGCAGGAAGAAAGAACTGAGCAATCTGAGGGGAGGATTTTATCAAAGCAATAATAAAAGGAAATTTCCCAGGATTTTCAGGGAAGAAGGCAGAGTAGGAAGTACCAGGACTCATTCCTCCTCCAAAATAGCTAGTAGACAGGCAGGAACTATCTGAAATGACCGCTCTGGGGCTCCAGCAGCCAGACAATCATTGTACAGCATCTGGGGAAGAGCCAGAGAAGCTGAGAAGCTGCAGTAAAGAACTGTGAGTACCTTGCTCCATAGCAGCTACCAGGGCGCATCTGCCATAGTCAAGGCAGGTCATCTCAGGGTGGACAGAGAGGGTCATGGAAGTCCTCTTCACCAGGGATGGGGGTGGGGGAGGAGGGTGTATGTGGCACAGTTGAGTACTGATCACCACTTTTGATTGGCAAATTCAGATCACTGTGTCCTGGCCCTGAGTTGCTGTTTTAGCATGCCCAAGACAGGGACTGCTGGGGCCATTGTTTCAACCTTGACCCTCACAGGGGCAAAGCTGGTGGAGGTTTAAAAGCACAGTATCTCCTTAGGATTGCAGGGGAATAGTTTGTTGAAGGGTGTCATCTATTGGGCAGGCTAGGAAAATGCAGCTTCAGGGAGCCATCAAAAGATTTTTTATCTTTCCTGATACTGCAGGGCTCATTGGAGCTGGTCTGTGCAACCATTCATTGGTTCCCAGTCCTGCTTTAGCTGGGAAATACTCACTTGAAAAGTCCTCTCAGGGTGATCCTTCTACCAGAATTTGCCCTAAGAGCAGAAGCAGCTAGAGGCAATGAAAGGAGACAAAGGAAAAAAAAAAACTATATAGGCAAAACAAAAACAAACAGAACTGATCAAGATTCCCAGGGAGAGCTAGAGAAAAGGAAGTTTTCTCCTACCAGTGAAATAATTGTACACATAGTGCAATTTTAAAAATTGTTCCACATATCCAGGGCAAGTTTCAGATGTAGAATAGGTGAAAAAATCTGATAAGTTAAACATGGGCAATTCTGAAGGTCTAAAATAAGTTGAACCAAGTGTCAAAGAAGAGCCTTAACACAAAGCTAATAAAGAAGAAACCCAAGGGAAGAGAGAGAAACTGACCTTTAGAGTAAAGTCATCAAGATAATCAGATGCATAGACATCAGCAAAAATTGACAAGTAATACTAATAAATGGGAAGACATGGCCCAGTAAAAGCAGCAGATTAAAACTTCAGATGAGAACAGAATATGAAACAATAATCAAAGATGTTCAAACAAATCTCCTAAATTCAAGGAGATGAAGGTAAATATGTCTGAAGAGATAAATGATATTAAGAAGACACTGGGTGATCATAAAGAAGAATTTGAAAAATATGTAAGAAAATTAACAGAACTTATGGCAATGAAAGTCACAATACAAGAGATTAAATATATATACTAGAGGCATACAACAGCAGATTGGAACAGGCAGAAGAAAGAATCAGCAAACTAGAAGATAGGACAATCAAAATCTTACAGAGAAAAGAATGGAAAAAGTTAAGCAGGATCTCAGGGAATTGAATAATAGCATGAGTGCACCAGAAAGGAAGAGAAGAAGAAAGAATATATGAGGAAATAATGTAAGAAAATTTTCAAACTCTTATGAAAGAATTAAATATAAATGTCCAAGAAGTGCAGAGTACTCAAAACAGAATAAATCCTAATAGACCTACTCAGAGACACATACTAATCAGAATGTCAAATGCCAAAGATGAATAGAGAATTCTAACAGTAGCAAAAGAAATTGGATTTGTCACATACAAGAGATCTTCAACATGACTAAGTATGGATTTCTCATCAGAAACAATGAAGGGGAGAAGGCAGTGGTATGATATATTTAAGGTACTGAACAAGAAAAAGTACTAGCCAATATTCTTTATTCAACAAAACTGACTTCAAAAATGAGGGAGAGTTTAAAATATTGACAGGTAAAGAGAGACTGAGACTTTGTCAACAGGGGACCTAATGTACAAGAAATACTAAAGGGAGTTCCACAGACTGAAAGGAAAGACAGGAGAAAGAGGCTTGGAAAGTGTGGAAATGAAGATTATCAGAGAAGGTGACTTAAAGGGTAAAAAGAGAGACAAAAATAAGATATGACATATAAACCCAAAGGGTAAATGGCTGAAGAACAAATTTCATTTATGTAATAACATTGAATGCTAATGGATTAAACACCCCAATCAAAATACACAGACTTGCAGAATGGATAAAAAAGTATGATCTATCTGTATGCTGTCTACAACAGACTCACCTTAGACCCAAGGACACAATTAGGTTGAAAGTGAAAGGTTTGAAAAAGATATTCCACAAAAACAGTAATCAAAAAGAGCTGGTGTAGCTATAGTAATATTGAACAAAGTAGAATTTAAAAGCAAAATTGTTGTAAGAGACAAAGAAGGACAATATATATTAATAAAAGGGGCAATCCCCCAAGGAGAATATTTGTCACCATGAATATTAATGCACCTAATCAGGGTGCCCCAAATACATGAGTCAAACCATGGAAACACTGAAGAGAGAATAGGTGTCTCTACAATTATAGTTGGAGACTTCAACACAATAATCTCATCAATAGATATAACATCTAGACAGAGGATCAGTAAGGAATCAGAGAACTTAAATAACAAGATAAATGAAATAGACCTAACAGATAGATACAGAACTTTACACACCTAAACACTGGGATATACATTCTTCTCAAGTGCTCATGATAAAACATTCTCCAAGATAAAACATGTTAGGACAGGAAAAAGAAGTCCTAAGACATTAAAAAAAGATTGTAATTATACAAAGCACTTTCTCTGACCACAATGGAATGAAGCTGGAAATTAATAACAGGCATATAACTGGATAATTCACAAATATATGAAAGTTAAACAACACACTCCTAAATAATCAGTGCACCAAAAGAGAAATTAGTAAATATCCCAAGATGAATGAAAATGAGAATACAGCATATCAAAAATCAAGGGAGGCAGCAAAGGCAGTGCTAAGGGAGAAATTTATAGACCTAAATGCCTACATTAAAAAAAGAAGAAAGAGCTAAAATAAAAAACCTAACTGCACACCTGGAGGAACTAGAAAAAGAACAGCAAACTAATTCCAAAGCATGCAGAAGGAAAGAAATAAGAAATATTAGTGCAGATATAAATGAAACTGAGAATAAAAAGCAATAGAAAGAATTAACAAAACCAAGAGTGGTTCTTTGAGAGGATCAAAGCTATCTTAACTAGGAAAGAAAGAGCAAAGATGCAAATATAAATAAAAAAATGAGAGAGGGGGCATTAATACTCATGCCAGTGAAATAAAATGGATCATAAAAGGATATGATAAATAACTGTAGGCAGCAAATTAGACAACTTAGAGATGGAATGGATAACTTCCCAGAAACACACAAACAACCTACACTGACTCCAGAAGAAATAGAAGACCTCAACAGATTAATTACAAGTAGAGATTTAATCAGTCATCAGAAATCTCCCAATAAAGAAAAGCCCAGGACCAGCTGTCTTCACAGTTCAATTCTACCAATTCTCCCCAGAACAATTACTAGCAATCCTGCTCAAACTCTTCCAAAAAATTGAAGAGGAGGGAACACTACCTAACTCATTCCATGAAGCCAATATCAAACTAATACCAAAGCCAGATAAAGATACTACAACAAAAGAGAATTTAAAAAAAAGAGAGAGAGAATTACAGACTAATTTCTCTGATGAATATAGATTTGAAAATCCTCAAGAAAATACTTGAAAATCAAATCCAAAAGTATATTAAAGAAATTATACACCATAATAATGTGGATTTTATCCCAGGTATGCAAGGGTGTCTCAAGAAAATTAATTTTCTCAAGAAAATTAATTATTGTAATATACACGTTAAGAAAGCAAAAAGGGAAAACCACACTATCATCCTGATTGATGCAGAGAAGGCATTTGACAAGATCAAGCATCCTTTCTTGATAAAAGGACTTCAAAAGATAGGAATAGAAGGAAACTTCCTCAACATTATAAAGGGAATACATGAAATATACAGCTAACATAGTACTCAATGGTGAAAGACTGAAAGCTCTGGAATCTTGGGTCAGCCCCATCCAAAACATAAGACCTCAAAATTAGGGAAAGATGAATACAAGGGAACTATTACCAAAAAAAAGGTGCATAGATACCTAGACAAAAACTATTGATTCTCCCCCAATACATAGCTACGTCACTGAAAAAAAATCACCTACTTTTACCCTGACCTCTTACTAGAGGGACAAATATTCCTTCAAGTGAGTTTTTAAAATAGAAGATAACATTGAGAATGCTTGTCAATATGACTTTATATCTCCTTATATCTCACCTCTGAAAACTCAAATTTTTGCATATCATGCAAATAATTGTGGACCAGCACTGTTCAATAAAAATATAATGTAAGCCACAAATGCAAACCACTAGTGTAAATTTTCTAGTACCACATTTAAAAAGTAGAAGTGAAATGAATTTTAACAATATATGTTATTTAACTCAATATATCCAAAGCATTACCAACATATAATCAATATAGGTTGCTGACATATTTCCTATTTTTTCTGTACTGTCTGAAATTTTGTGTATATTTTATACCTATGGCACATTTCAATTCATATTAGTCCCATTTCAAGTTTCCAGTAGTCACACGATGCTAGAGGCTACCATATTGGACAGAGCAGGTCTGGACTGTGAAAGTTTTTATACATACTAAATAGATTCTTCATTCTCTCTCCCCTGCTCCAACAATTTCATCTCTGACAAATCTTCCCTTTCCTTTATAATCAACTTTCTTCCTCCAACCAAATGGGACAATGTTAATTTATTAATGGTCTTCTAATTGGGAAAAGAGAATAAAAAGAAGAGTCCACACATTTCCTCCTTTTCAAGAATAAAATTTGAAATGAAATCATAAATCACATTGGTGCTTTCATTCAGCACGAGTGAAAGCAATATGAAACAGATGATCGCATTCTCAATAATTATGGTAGTACTTGGCAGGAAGACTGAAGGAAGAATTTGGCCTGACACCATTTAATAGCTGCCCGGATAGATTCTAAAAGGAATAAATAGAGACAGTGAAAAGAATCAAGTTACCCACGTACAGCTAATGAAATAGTTGCATCATGCTGTTGGGGGAAATCTCAATTGCTAAGATAGAGTGCCTATTAGCACATCTTTGTTCCTCAAAGAAGTCTGGTTTTCAGGTTCTCACTTTTGAGAATAAATCTTCAGATAGGCTTTTTTGTAAGTTTAAAAAGCAGGCTCTTTTCTATTATGAATCCCTTGATCCAAGAGTTTATTTTGGCACTCTGAGAATGATGCAAAACTTATTGCCAAAGCAGCATTTTTGTTAGTGTATTTTGCTTAAAGCTTTCCAAGCACTCTTTAAGTTATATATAATTACAATTAAATAATCAAATAAAAGCCCTCCAAAATTTCATCCACTTTGGGTTGTATTTTTCATGCTTTTCTCAGTGTAAAGAAAACTGGAATGTATATAAAAATGTGATAGATTTCATTTTGCAAATTTAGTATGATTAGAATTTATATTTAGCTATGAAATCCTGTTCATTTTTCACAGAAATATTTTAAACAACTTACAGTTGAATAAGCTGGGTGATTTGATTTTAAAATGTCAACATTTAAGGTGTATAACTTATAAAACATGTCTTTATCTCAGAAAGCAGTATCTCGCATGTAAAAATGTAAACTCCAACAGCCCAATTCAACATTTTGGGCACTTAATATTTGTGAAGTGCTACACCAAGTGCTGGAACTTCAGAGATAAAGCATAGACACTGTTCTTTTTGATGATCAGGGCGAATATCAGTAGGTTTTGTTACACAGGATTTATCTACCTTTCTTTGGAAACTTCAACTTGACTTTTTCTTTGTAGATCACTCCCTCACCTATTTCCAGTTTAACTGCTTCCTACGGAATTGACACTATCCCCTGATTTCAGAGCTAAGCAAATAATTCAGGACTGCTCAATGAGAACATTGCATTCCCCTGACCACACTTTTGTCCCAAAGATAAGCACATTACACTGTCAGGACCAAGAAGAAAACAGCGAGACTTTAGGAAGAGCCTCTTGCTCGTTTCCAGTAAATGTGCTGTGATCATCTTACATGAGGCTTGAGAGTGAAGCCAAAACCAAGGGACAGAGCTCATAAAAGGAAAGAAGGAACCAAGTTCTATTCTAGATTGAACCTTATGTGAAGCCACTGACCCTTGAACTAAAGGGTGATAAAGGGTGCTAGTTGAATGAAAGGAATGAGATGAAGGGTGGAGATGTTGGAATTCAAAAGGGGAACTCCATGCCAAGGAACATCACAAAGAGGATGGCTGGATGGCTGAAATGTTTTAAGCAGAGGAGTGATATGGTCATATTTGTCTTCAAGATAGACCACTCTTGAAGTATGTGCAGCATGGGTGTGAGGGGATAAAGAGGCAAAGAAAGCATTTAGAAGACTATCAAAATCCATTCAAAAGATGTTAATTTTTGAAAATGGAACAGTGGTGGGGAAAAGATGATGGATAAAATAAATATTTTGTTATTATTTAAAATAATAAATAAAAGCATAAAACATTTAAATATGATTAAATATGGAGTTTAAAATATTTTTAAATGAAAGTAATACATAATGTGATTTAAAAATAAAGTAATGCCATGTGGCTTGTGAATAAAACAAGAGTCTGCTGTCTGGCCCTTCTTCAATTCTGATTCTGTTCCCCAAAGCTAACCACTTTTAATTTTTTAAGCTGTTTATGTATTGTGTTAGTTAGATTCAGTTGTCAACTTGGCCAGGTGAGTATACCTAGTTTTGTTGCTGCGGACTTAAGCCAATGGTATGTGAACCTCATCTGTTGCTAATTACATCTGCAGTCAGCTAGGAGGCGTGTCTGCTGCAATGAGTGACGTGTGACTTAATTGGCTGGTGCTTAAATGAGAGAAAGCAACGTAGCACAGCATAAGCAGCTCGGCATTCCTCATCTCAGCACTTGCAGCTCAGCCCAGGCCTTTGGAGATGCAGAAAGAAGTTACCCCGGGGAAAGTTGTTGGAACCTGGGAGCCTGAAGAGAAGACCAGCAGAGACCATCCTG
>PVIY010054379.1:0-14249 GCA_004026745.1 Myrmecophaga tridactyla
TCTTGAAGATAATTGTATGATGATATGGCTGTTGCAGTGTGACTGTGTGGTTGTGAGAGCCTTGTATCTGATGCTCCTTTTGTCTACCTTATTGATGGACAAGTAAAACACATGGATTAAAAATAAATAAATAAATAATAGGGGGAACAAATGTTAAAATAAATTTAGTAGATTGAAATGCTGGTGATCGGAGAAGGGGAGGGCAAGGGGTATGGTATGTATGAATTTTTTTCTGTCTTCTTTTTATTGCTTTTTCTGAATTGATGCAGATGTTCTAAGAAATGATCATGATGATAATATACAACTATGTGATGATAGTGTGAGTTATTGATTATCTAACAAGAATGGAATGACCATGTGATAAGAATGTTTGTGTTTGTATGTGGTTATGTATCATAAATTAAAAAATAAATAAATTAAAAAAAGAAAGGGAGGGGTAAGGGTTATGGTATGTATGAATTTTTTTTCTGTTGTCTTTTTATTTCTTTTTCTGAATTGATGCAAATGTTCTAAGAAATGATCATGATGATGAATATGCAACTATGTGATAATATTGTTAATTACTGATTATATATGTAGAAAGGAATAATCATATGTTAAGAGTGTTTATGTTTCTTTGTTGTCATGTTTTTAAAAAATTTTTTTAATTAATAAAAATTATTTTTTAAAATATCATCTTTAGATTCTTCTAATGCTTTGCTTGTATGAAGCCAGGCTCTGGGGGATAATGATTTTTACACCTTTATAGAGTATTGTGGAAATAGGAGATATAGAGATGTTTGCTGGTTGTTGTTAGATAAACTGTACACAATAATGCATGAAAGGAATGGGTTTAAAGCTTCAAATGAGAAGCTTATGCACTGTATGGCAGATGTAAACATTCCTATGGGTGCCCTGAAGGAAAATCTTATTTCCTATAGAGGCAGACTTGAGATCTCCAAACATCAGACTCAGAATCTTATTGTTAGAGTAACAATTTACAAGTAAACTGCAATCTCAATCTTGCATGGTGACCATCATTAAAATGAGGGCATTGATTGGAAAGGAGTGGGATTCTGAAAAATGGGATGGCAACATATGGATTGATAATGATGTCAGTGGACAGGTTGAAATCTTAGGTCATGCTGAGTCTTCTCTAGATAACTCTGTAATAGTCTGCCCTGGGGACATATCCATGTCACCTCCAGCCTGCTCCAAGGATTTGGACACATAACCTCCACCTGAAGGGATTAGCCCTAGAGTGAGTGATCATGTTTCACCTGATAAAACTGCAAATTAATGCCCTGTAGAAAATGGCTTGGAAGATACTTCTAATTCTTTTCATGATGCACCCACACCATGCATCATTTCTTCCAGACTTATAACTAGACTAAAGTCCCAACAGGCCCCAAGAGGTGAGGTACAAAGTATTGCCTATGAGGAGGTACATTATACTCCAAAAGAACTGCGTGAGTTTTCCAATTTATATAGACAGAAATCAGGAGAATATGTGTGGCAATGGATTTTAAGTGGGTAAGATAATGGTAGGAGGAATATAAAGCTGGATCAGGTTAAATTTATTGATATGGGCCAACTAAGCAGAGATTCTGCATTCAATGCTATTGCTTGAGGGGTTAGAAAAGATGTCAACAGTCTGTTTGGATGGTTGGCTGAAACATGGCTCAAAAGGTGACCAACATTACCTGAGGTTGAAATGCCAGAACTGCCCTGGTATAATGTAAATAAGGGGATCCAGAGACTTAGAGAGAATGGAATGTTAGAGTGGATTTATCATGCAAAGCCTGCTTTTACACCCCAGGAATGTCCAGAGGATGAACCTTTTACCAGAGCTGTAAGAAATAAATTTGTGAGACTAGCGCCATCATCCCTGAAGAGCTCTGCAGTTGCCCTTCTCTGCAGGACAGTTATTACTGTGGGAACTTCTGTCTCTGAGCTGGAATCCTTAAACTCAATGGGGATGATGAGATCCCAAGTTGGCAGAAGCCAGGTGACAGCACTTAATCACAAAAGACTTGGTGGACATGGCTATCATAATGGGCAACAGACTCAAAGCAGGAGTCAAAACAATCTGACTTGCAGAGACTTGTGTGTTGGCTATTAGATTATGGGATACCTAGAAGTATAATAGATGGGTAGTCTACTGAATTCTTGTTTGAGTTGTATAAACAAAAGAGTTCTAGGTCAAGTGAACAGAAGTCTAACTTGAATTACAAAAATGGAGAGTCATGGCCCCTTAATCAATTTCCAAACGTGAGACAGTTTACAGACCCAGAGACCTTTGAATGAGGGAGAGGCCAGGTCCTTTTGGGGGATACCCTGTTACACTGCCACAAATTTATACTGTTAATCTTCCTCCAAGCCTTCCCTAAGGAGACTGATGGCCTTTTACCAGGGTAACTACACTGGGGAAAAGGAAATGATCAGATATTTCTGGGATTATTAGACACTGGCTCAGAAGGGAAATTAATTCCAGGGGACTCAAAATATCACTCTGGTCCACCAGTCAGAGTAGGGACTTACAGAAGTCAGTTGATCAATGGAGTTTTGGCTGAGGTCTGTCTCACAGTGGGTCCAGTGTGCCCCTGAACCCATTCTCTAGTTATTTCTCCATTTCCAGGATGCATAATTGGAATAGACATACTGATCAACTGGCAGACTTCCTTCATTGGCTTTAATTCATGGAGTGAGCGCTATATGGTAGGAAAGGCCAAGCAGAAGCCAATAGAACTGCTTCTACCTAGTAAAATAGTAAATCAGAAGCAATAATGGACTCCTGGAGGGATTGCAGAGATTACTGCCCCTCTTAAGGACTTCAAAAATGCAGGGGTGGTGACTCCCACCACATCTGAATTCAACTCTCCTATTTGGCCTGTGCAGAAAACAGACGGGTCTTGGAGGATGACAGTGGATTATTGTAAGCTCAACCAGGTGGTAACTCTAATGCAGCTGCTGCGGTATTATTGCTTGAGCAAATCAATACATCCCCTGGTACCTGGTATGCAGCTATTGATCTGGCAAATGCTTTTTTCTCAATAGCTGTTAGTAAGGACAACCAGAAAAAGTTTGATTTCAGCTGGCAATGTCAGCAATATATTTTCACTGTTCTACTTCAGGGGTATGTCAACTCTCCAGCCCTTTGTCATCACCTTGTCCACAGGGACCTTGATCATTTCTACCTCCCACAAGACATCACACTGGTCCATTATATTGATGATATCATGTTGATTGAACCTAGTGAGTAAGAAGTAGCAACTTCTCTAGACTTATTGGTAAGACATTTGCATATCAGATGATGGGAGATAAATCCAAGAAACATACAGAGGCCTTCCACCTCAGTGAAATTCCTAAGTTTCCAGTGGTGTGGGGCATGTTGAGATATCCCTTCTTAGGTGAAAGATAAGTTGCTGCATTTGGCCCTTCCTATGATGAAAAAAGAGACAAAAACCAAGTTGCTCTTTTTGGACTTTAGCAACAACATATTCTCCATTTGGGTGTGCTACTCTGGTGCATTTATTGAGTGACCAGAAAAGTGCTAATTTTGAGTGGGCACCTGAACAAGAGGATGCTCTGTGACAGGTCCAGGCTGCTGTAGAAGCTGCTCTACCACTTGGACCATATAATCCAGCAGATGCAATAATGCTGAAAGTATCAGTGGCAAATAGAAATGTTGTCTGGAGCCTTTGGCAGGCCCCTATAGGGGAATCACAATTTAGACCTTTAGGATTTTGGAGAAAACCTTACCATCTGCTGCAGATAATTAGTCTCCTTTTTAGAAACAGCTTTTTATATGCTACTGGGCCTTAGTAGAGACTGAATGCCTGACCATGGGCCACCAAGTGACCATGAGACTTGAGTTACCCATCATGAGCTTGGTCTGACTGATGCACTAAGCCATAAAGTTTGGTGTGTGCAGCATCACTGTATTATAAAATGGAAATGGTATATATGAGATAGGGCCAGAGCAGGGCCTGAAGGCACAAGTAAGTTACATGAAGAAGTGGCCCAAATGCTCATGGTCTGCACTCCTACAACATTACCTTATCTTTTCCAGAACAGAGTTCCTTACAATGATTTGACCAAGAAAGAGAAAACTCGGGCCTGGTTTACAGATGGTTCTGCATGATATGCAGGTACCACTGGACAGTGGACAGCTGCAGCACTACAACCCCTTTCTGGGATGTCTCTGAAGGAGGGTGGTGAGGGGAAATCCTCCCAGTGGGCAGAACTTTGAGCAGTGCACCTGGGTGTTCATTTTGCTTGGAATGAGAATTGCATTTGGATACTGACTCATGGGCTGTTGCAAATGGTTTGCCTGGATGGTCAGGGACTTGGAAAGACCAAAATTGGAAAATTGGTGACAAAGAGTCCTGAGAAAGAGGTATGTGGATAGGCCTTTCTGAGTGAGCTAAAAACATGAAGATATTTGTGTCCAATGTGAAGGCACACCAGAGGATGACTTCAGCAGAGGAAGGTTTTAATAATCAAATGGGTAAAATGACCTGTTCTATGGATAACAATCATCCTCTTTCCCCAGCAACTCCTGCCATTGCCCAATGAGCTCATGAACAAAGTGGTCATGGTGATAAAGTTGGAGGTTATGCATGAGCTCAGAAACATGAACTTCACTCACAAAGGCTGATTTGGCTACAGCCACAGGTGAGTGCCCAATCTGCCAGCAGCAGAGACCCACACTCAGCCCCTTATATGGCACCATTTCCTGAGGTGACCAGACAGCTACATGGTAGCAGATTGATTACATTGGACCACTCCCTTCATGGAAGCGGTAGCAATTTGTTCTAACTGGAATAGACACAAACTCTGGATATGGGTTTGTTTTCCCTGGATATAATGCTTCTGTCAAAACTATCATCTGTGGACTTACAGAATGCCTTATCCATTATCATGCATTCCACACAGCATTGCTTCTGATCAAGGAACACTTCACAGCAAATGAAGTGTGAGAATGGGCTTATGTAGTTATGTGGTCTTACCAGATTCCCCATCATCCAGAGGCAGCTGGATTGGTAGAACGGTAGAATGGCCTTCTGAAAACTCAATTATGGTGCCAACTAGGTGGCAATACCTACCAGGAGTAGGATGGTTATCTCCAGGAGGCTGTGTATGCTCTAAATCAGCATCCACTGTATGGTGCTGTTTCTCCCATAACCAGGATCCATGGGTCCAGGAACCAAGGGGTGGAAATGGGAGTGGCAACACTCACTATTACCCTTAATGATCCACTAGGAAAATTTCTGATTCCTGTCCCTGCAACCTCAAGCTTTGCTGGTCTACAGGTTTTAGTTAAAAGAGGGAATGCTTCCACCAGGGAAACAAAAATGATTCCATTGAACTGGAATCTAATACTGCCACCTGGACACTTTGGGCTATTCATGCCCTTGAATCAACAAGCCAAGAAAGGGATTCCTTTACCGGCTGGGATGATTGGCCATGACTATCGGGGGAAATAAGACTGTAACTACACAGTGAAGGTCAAGATGGGTTTTCCAGGAATATAGGAGATCCCCTAGTGTGTCTTTAATATTTCCATGCTCTGTGATTAAAAACTGGAAAACTGCAACTACCCAGTACAGCCAGGACTACAAATGGCTCTGAAACTTCAGGAATGAAGGTTTGGGTCACCTCACCAGGCAAAGAACCATGTCCAGCTGAAGTGCTTGCTGAGGGTAAAGGGAACATGGATTGAATAGTGGAAGAAGGTAGTGATAAACATGAACTTTAGCTACATGATTAGTTGCTGAAATGAGGACTGCAATGCTGTTTTGTTCATGTTATAGTATTTAAGTAGTAAGATATCAAGTCTAAGAATAATATTACCCAAGGACTTGTACCCTGTTCTGGGGAGATTTAATGCATTTCTGGCTGTATGTGGGACAGTCGAGTATTGTTAGGTGAGGAAAAATGTGTCTGTTATTGTTTTCTATTTAGAGATTAAGTATAGTTTAAGATGATGTGTATAGCTGTCAAGTTGACAAGTGGTGGACTGTGATGGTCAGGTTCACATGTCAACTTGGCCAGGTCAAGGTGCTCGTTTGTCTGGTCAGGCAAGTGCTAGCCTGTCTGTTGCTATGAGGACATTTCATGGACTTAAATCATGCTTATGTCGGCTACATTCACAGCTGATTGCATTTGTAATCAGCTAAGGGGAGGGTCTTCTGCAGTGAGTGACACTTAGTCTAATCACTGGAGGGCTTTTAAGGATTCAGAAGAGACAGTCTCTCTTCCTGTTTCAGCCAGTGAGCCTCTCCTGTGGAGTTCATCCAAACCCTTCATTGGAGTCATCAGTTTCACAGCCTGCCCTAAGGATTTCGGACTCTTCTATTCCTATGGTTGTCCAGCCAGCCTTTCCTGAGAGTTTTCTGAGGAACTTCATCAGAGTTACCAGCTTGTGGCCTGCCTTACAGACCTTGGACTCTATGTTCTCTTGTGGCCTGCCTTACAGACCTTGGACTCTATGTTCTCATGGTTACATGAGACACTTTTATAAATTTTATATCTACAGAGATTTCTTGCTGATTCTCTAGAGAACCCTAGCTAATACAAGACTTTAAAGGTAAAATTGTTATAAGAGAAAAAGAATGACACTATATATTAATAAAAGGGATAATCCACCTATATGAAGTAACCATCATAAATATTTATGTACCTGACGAGGGTGTCTCAGATTTCATGAGGAAACACTGGCAAAACTGAAGGGAGAAACAGATACCTCTACAATAATAGTTGGAGATTTCAATAAAACACTTTCATCAATAGATAGAACACTGAAACAGATGATCAGTAAGGAAACAGAGAAGATCAATAATACAATAAATGAACTGGACCTAATGGACATACAAAGAACACTGCACCCCAAAAACAGCAGGATAAACATTCTTTTGAAATGTGCATGGATCATTCTCTAGGATAGACTACATGTTGGATCACAAAACAAGTCTCAATGCATTTAAAAAACATTGAAAATATATAAAGCAATTTCTCTGTCCATAATGGGTTGAAGCTGATAATCAATAAGGGCAGAGAACCAGAAAATTCACAGATATATGGACATTAAACAACACACACTTAAACAATGAATAGGTCAAGAAGAAATTGCAAGAGTAATCAGTAAAATCTAAATATGAATGAAAATGAAAGCATAACGTATCACACTTGTTGGATGCAGCAAAGGCAGTGCTGAGAGGGAAACTTATAGCCCACTCATATTTTTAAAAAGAAGAAAAAAGCTAAAAGCAAAGATCTAACTGCTCACAAGAAGGAAATAGGGAAAAAAACAGTGAACTAATCCAAAAGAAAATAAAAGGAAAAAAATAACAATTATTAGAGGAGAAATAAATGAAATTGACAGTAAGAAAATAATAGAGAGAATTAAGAAAACAAAAAAGTAGCTCTATGAGAAAATCAATAAAATTGACAAATCTTTAGCTAGACTGACAAAGAAAAAAAAGAGAAACTGAAAATATAACATTAGAAATGAGGAAGTAGGCATTAATACTGACCACACAGAAATTAAAAGGACATAAGGAGATAATATGATCAACTATAATGAAACAAATGAGAAAACTTAGATGAAATACACAAATTCCTAGGAACTCATGAAGAACCTACACTGATTCTAGAAGAAAGAGAAGACCTCAAGAGAGCAATTGCAAGAGATTGAATCAGTCATCAAAAACTTCCAAAAAAGTAAAAGCTGAAGAACAGATGGATTCACAGGTGAATTCTACCAATGATTCCAAAAATAAGTACTAGTGATCCCACTCAAACTCTTCCCAAAAATTGAAGAGGAGGAAATGATACCTAACTCATTCTATGAGGCCAGCATCCCCTTAATACCAAAATCAGATAAAGATACTATGAGAAAAGAAAAATTTCAAGCCAATTTCTCTTATGAATATAGATGTAAATTTGCTGAAGAAAATCTTGCAAATCAAATCCAACAGCATATTAAAAGAATTATACACCATGATAAAGTAGGTATTATCCCAAGTATACAAGGGTGGTTCAATGCATGAAATTTAATTAATGTATTAAACTATATTAACAATTTGAATGGGGAAACAACAGGATGATCTTGATTGATGTGGGAAAGGCATTTGAGAAAATTAAGCCTCTTTTCTTGATAAAAACAATTTTAAAATTTGGAATAGAAGGAAAGTTCCTCAACTGGATAAAAGGCATATATGAAAAAAACACAGCCAACATAGTACTTAATGGTGAAAGACTGAAAGTTTTCTCTCTAAGATTAGGAACTAGGGAAGGATGTGCACTGTCACAACTGTTATTCACCATTGTTTTAGCCAGAGTAATTAGGTAAGAGTAAGTAATAAAACTCATAAATTGCAAAGGACAAAGTAAAACCTTAATTTTTGATAAAAGGAAGAAGTAAAACTTTCATATTTGCAGATGAAATGATCCAATATAGAAAAAGTCCTGAAAAAAAATGTTCAACAAAGCTACAAGATCTAATAAATAAGTTTAGCAAAGTAGTGGGATACAAGCTAAACAAGCAAAAATCAGTAGTGTTTCAATACACCAGTAATGAGCAATGTGAAGAATAAATAAAGAAGAAAATCCATTTACAATAGCAATTTAAAAATCAAATATCTAGAAATAACCAAGAGTGCAGAGGATTTGAAAAGAGAAATATAAAAAAAAAATTGATAAAAGAAATCAGAGAAGACCTAAACAAAAGGAATGACATTCCACGTTCATGGATTGGAAGAAAAAATACACTTAATTTTTTGTATACTTAATACTTAATATGCCAATTATACCCAAACTGATTTACAGATTTGATGCAATCCCAATCAAAATTCCAACAGCCTACTTCTCAGAAACAGAAAAGCCAATTGTCAAATTTATTTGGAAGGGAAAACGGCCCCAAATAGCCAAAAAAAAAAAAATCACAAAAAATAAGAACAAAGTTGGAGTTCCCACACTTCCTGTTTTTAAAGCAAGGAAAAAACTGCCTGTTTTTAAAGCTTATGACAAGCTACAGTGGTCAAAACAGTATGGTCACATACTGAAGCAGGAACCTTTTCTCAGGCTAGCCTTCCAAGAATTTGTCCTGAAGGCAAATAAGCAGCTTACAGACAGCTGAAGCAATATAAGAAACAACTGAGTCTGGGCCACTCAGGGCAGGAGACTAGCTGCACTGGGTGGTATAGTTGGGCCACTGGAAGGGAATAAGGGTCCATTTGTGAAGGGAGCATTTGTAATCCCACATATTGTAAATGGAGAATTCTCTAGGGCCACCAATATGTCTGTTAATGAACATACAGTTCAGGGATGAAATCTCAGAGTTAAAACTATAAAATGTTAAAATGTATAGTGTGCAACAAAAGATTACAAGCCAAATTAAGAATCAGGAAATGATGGCCCAAACAAGGGGACAAGATAAAAATCCTGAAACTTTCAACAAAGAGGACCAGACTTTGGCTATTCCTGACAAAGACTTAAAAAAAAGATCCATAATATGGGAAAGAATAGCTTCATCAACAAGCAGTGCTGGAAGAACTGGATAACCATAAGCAAAAGAAGGAAATGGGACCTTGGATCACACTATATACAAAAATTAACTCAAAATGGATCAAAGACCTAAATATAAGAATCAGGATTATAAAGCTCCTAGAAGAAAACATAGGGAAGTATCATCAGGATATTGTGGTAAGTAATGTTTTCATAGACTCTGCATCCTAAGTACAAACCAGAAAAGAAATAATAGATAAACCTCTTCAACATTAAAAACTTTTATTCATCAAAGGACTTTGTCAAGAAAGTGAAAAACAACCTACTCAGTGGGAGAAAATATTTGGAAATTGTATGTCCAATAAAAATTTAATAGCCAGAATATGAAAAAAAAATTCCTACCACTCCACATTAAAAATAAATATAACCTAATTTAAAAATGGACAAAATACCTGAATAGACATTTCTCCAAAGAGGAGTTACAAGGAGCTAAAAAGCACATGCAAAGATGTTAAATGTCAGTAGCTACTAGGGAAATGAAAATCAAAACTATAATGTAGTATTTTACACCTAGCGGATATCACCACTATTAAAAAAAATTATCAGATAACTATAAGTGTTGGAGAGAATTTGGAGAAATAAGAACACTCATTCTTTGCTGGTAGAAATGTAAAATGGTGAAACTGCTGTGGAAGACAGTTTGAAAGTTCCACAGGAAATGAAGTGTAGAATTACTGTATGATTCAGCAATCCCACTAACTTGGTATATATTCAGAAGAATTGAAAGCACAGACTCAGATACTTGTACACTGATGTTCATAGCAGCATTATTTACAATTGCCATAAAATTTAAACAGCCCACATGTTCATCAACAGACAAATGGGTAAACAAAATGCAGTATATAAATGCAATAGAATATTATACAGTTTTAAGAAAGGAATGAAGTACTGATGCATGAGACCATATAGATGAACCTTAAGGATATTACGTTGAGTGAAATAAGCCAGATGCAATTTGAAAAATACTGCATGATCCCAATGTTATGAGCTCTTACTCTTAGAGTTAGACTCTAGAATAACATTACAATCTAGAATATACATTACCAGAATATAAATTGTGGTTAGAGAATGGGGAGTTGATGCTTATCTTGTACAGAATTTCTATTTAGGCTGATGTCCAAGGTTTGGAAATGAGTCGTAGTTACACCAGCAAATTATTGTGAGTATAATCAACAGTACTGAATTATATAGGTGAATGTGGTTAAAAGAGAAACTTTAGGCTGTATGTACACTAGAAAATAAAAGCTTAAATATATAAGAATTATACACCACAGTCAGGTCTATTGCAAATAATGGGCTATAGTTCATAGTTTAAGTAAAAGAAGGTTTCTTAAATCTTCTCAACCAAAAGGAGGAACAGCCAAATGAGATAAAATAAGGTGTCAGTGGCTGAGAGATTCCACACAGAGTTGAGAGGTTATCCTGGAGGTTATTCTTACGCATTGAATAGATATCACCTGTTTAGTTAAGGTGTAATGGAGAGGCTGCAGGGAACTGTCTGAAAATGTGGAGCTGTGCTCCAGTGGCCATGTTTCTTGAAGATAATTGTATGATGATATGGCTGTTGCAGTGTGACTGCATGGTTGTGAGAGCCTTGTGTCAGGTGATCCTTTTGTCTACCTTATCAAAGGACAACTAAAACATATGGATTAGAAATAAATAGTAGGGGAAAAATTGGCCAAGATGACGGCTTAGCAATGTGTTCATTTTAGTTCGTCCTCCAGAACAACTACTAAATAACCAGAAACAGTACAGAACAGCTCCCGGAGCTACGTCAGTGACCAAACACACAGTGTATCCCAGACTGGACCAGCTGGACCAGCTGTGAGCCTCCCCAGAACCGTGAGTTCCCCAAGCTGCAGTGGCCAGCGCCCCTCCCCCACAGGTTGCTTCCCAGAGGGGAAAGGAAAGAGACTTTAACAGCAGCAGGGGCTGAGTCCAAACAAACACCAATTCTGGCATTAATTAACAAATTCTGACTACTAAAAATAGGCCCCCAGCTCAGGTGAACCTGGCCAAGGTGGAGGTCGCTCATTAGGCTAACAGAAAAAGAGGAAAGGGGAGGAAACAGAGGTTTTGGTGGCAGTGTTTCTATGGAGGCTTGGCTGCCTCTAGATTCAGCAGCAGCACTTCTCAGGCTACAACTGCCCCAGGCATAGGCAGAAACAATCTGCTTTCAGGGCTTGTCTCCAACCTGTGCCTTCCCCAGGGGAGGGGTGAAGACCAACTCAGTTGGAAACCCTCCCTCAAGGAATTCAGACCCCAGAACTTGGCAATTTGAAGCAATTAAAACCAGCCTACAACCTCTCCTCTGTCTCCACCATGCCTCCAGGAGGGAGAGTCTTCCAAAGTTAAAGGTGCCACATCACCTTATGCTGGTGGCACCCACAGGCAACAAGCACCACATACTGGGCAGGATAAGAAAAATGGAGCCCAGAGACTTCACAGGAAAGTATTTTAACCTGCTGGGTCTCACCCTCAGGGAAAACTGACACAGGTGACTCCTTCCCCCTGATAGGAGCCCACTTTAGTCCCAGAAAACCTGGCTGGATTCTATAATACCTACACAGACCCTCCTAAGGGTGGAGGGGGGAAAGGCACCATATAAGCCGGGCAAGAAACAAGAAAACAAGAACCGAAAAATTATCCTCTGTTAAACAAAACCTAAGCTAGAGGCCCAGAAAAAGCTGAACTTAATGTGAAAGAACAGATAGACAACAAATTCATACAGCAAGAAAATCCTAGATAAGAGAAGTGAAAGCAATCTCCAGAATAAACTAATAAGGTAATTAAATGTCTAGATGCCAGCAAAAAATAACAAATCACACCAGGAAAATTGAAGATACGGCCCAGTCAAAGGAACAAACCAATAGTTCAAATGAGATACAAGAGCTGAAACAATTAATTCAGAATATATGAACAGACATGGAAAACCTCATCAAAAACCAAATCAATGAATTGAGGGAGAATATGAAGAAGGCAAGGAATGAACAAAAAGAAGAAAGGGAAAGTCTGAAAAAACAAATCACAGAACTTATGGGAATGAAAGGCACAGTAGAAGAGATGAAAAAAAACAATGGAAACCTACAACAGTAGATTTCGAGAGACAGAGGAAAGGTTTAGTGAACTGGAGGATGGAACATCTGAAATCCGACAAGAAACAGAAAGTATAGGGAAAAAATGGAAAAAACATGAGCAGGAACTCAGGGAATTGAATGATAATATGAAGCGCACAAATATACGTGTTGTGGGTGTCCCGGAAGGAGAAGAGAAGAGAAATGGAGGAGAAAAACTAAAGAAAGAAATTATCACTGAAAATTTCCCAACTCCTAGGAAAGATCTAAAATTACAGATCCAAGAAGTGCAGCATACCCTACAGAGAATAGATCCAAATAGATGTTCTCCAAGACACTTACTAATCAGAACGTCAGAGGTCAAAGAGAAAGAGAGGATCTTGAAAGCAGCAAGAGAAAAGCAATCCATCACATACAAGGGAAATCCAATAAGACTATGTATAGATTTCTCAGCAGAAACCATGGAGGTGAGAAGACAGTGGGATGATATATTTAAATAATTAAAACAGAAAAACTGCCAACCAAGAATTCTATACCCAGCAAAATTGTCCATCAAAAGTGAGGGGGAAATTAAAACATATTCACACAAAAAATCACTGAGAGAACTTGTGACTAAGAGACCAGCTCTGCAAGAAATACTAAAGGGAGCACTAGAGACAGATACAAAAAACAAAAGAAAGAGATGTGCATAAGAGTGTAGAAAGAAGGAAAATTAGATATGTCATATAAAACCAAAATGGTAAAATGGTAGAAGAAAGTACTACCTGTACAGTAATAACACTAAATGTTAATGGATTGAACTCCCCAATCAAAAGACATAGGCTGGCAGAATGGATTAAAAAACAGGATCCTTCTATATGCTGTCTACAGGAAACACATCTTAGACCCAAAGATAAACATAGGTTGAAAGTGAAAGGTTGGGAAAAGATATTTCATGCAAATAACAACCAAAAAAAAAGCAGGAATAGTTATACTAATATCCAACAAATTACACTTCAAATGAAAAACAGATTAAAGAAACAAAGAAGGATACTATGTACTAATAAAAGGAACAATTCAGCATGAAGACATAACAATCATAAATATTTATGCACCGAACCAGAATGCTCCAAAATACATGAGGCAAACAGTGCAAACACTGAAAAGGGAAATAGACAAATCTACCATAATAGTTGGAGACTTCAATTCCCCACTCTCATCAATGGATAGACCATCTAGACAGAGGATCAATAAAGAAACAGAGAATTCAAATATTACAATAAATGAGCTAGACTTAACAGACATTTATAGGACATTACACCCCACAACAGCAGGATACACCTTTTTCTCACGTGCTCATGGATCATTCTCAAATATAGACCACATGCTGGGTCACAAAGCAAGTCTCAATAAGTTTAAAAACATTGAAATCATACAAAACACTTTCTCAGAT
The DNA here is from genome assembly GCA_004026745.1 of Myrmecophaga tridactyla. NCBI lineage: Eukaryota > Metazoa > Chordata > Mammalia > Pilosa > Myrmecophagidae > Myrmecophaga > Myrmecophaga tridactyla. The sequence goes on from PVIY010054379.1 coordinate 14,056, forward strand.
CATAAAGAAATGAAGTTGGGGATCAATAATAGGCAGAGTGCCAGAAAATTCACAAATAGGTGGATGCTCAACAACACACTCTTAAACAACCAGTGGGTCAAGGAAGAAATTACAAGGGAAATCAGTAAATATCTCGAGGCAAATGAAAATGAAAACACAACATATCAAAACTTATGGGATGCAGCAAAGGCAGT
>PVIY010054380.1:0-14255 GCA_004026745.1 Myrmecophaga tridactyla
TTCCTTCTTTTTTTTTTTCCTTTTTTCCGTTAGCCCTGCCCTTGGCGCCAGGGCTAAAATGAGTGACCACCACTTTGACCAGGTTCACCTGAGCTGGGGGCCTATTTTTAGCAGTCAGAATTTGTTAATTAATTCCACTATTGGTATTGGTTGGGCTCAGCCCCTGCTGCCAGTAAAGTCTCTTTCCTTTCCCTCTGGGAAGCAGCCTATGGGGGAGGGTGCCAGCCTCCACGGCTTGGGGAACTCACGATTCTGGGAGTGCTTGCAGCTGGTCCTGCTGGTCCAGATTGGGGCACACTGTGTGTCCAGTCACTGATGTGGCCCCAGGAGTTGTTCTGTACTGTTTCTGGTTATTTAGTGGTTGTTCTGGAGGACGAACTAAAATGCGCACATTGTTAAGCCGCCATCTTGGCCCGGCCAGAGCAGCTAAATTTTAATAGTCCCAAACTGGAAACAACCTAAATGTACCTCAATAGGTAAATGGTTACTCAAACTGTGGTGCATCCTTACCACAGAATATTACTCAGTAATAAAAAGGAAGGAAGCACTGATTCACAGAGCAACTTGTGTGGATCTCAAGGACATTCTGCTGAGTGACAAAAAATAATTTGAAAAGATCACATACAGTATGATTCTGTTTATATAACATTCACAACATGACAAAATTAGAGAGATGGATATTAGATTAGCAGGTATGGCTATAAAGGAATAGCTCAAGGGAGATCCTTGTAGTGATGAATAGTTCTATATCTTGACTGATTTTGCTTCACTAGAGATGGTCATGTGGTTTTTCCCTTAAAACTTTTTTATGTGATTTATGTTATTAATTGATTTTGTTGTTTTGATCCACCCTTGTGTATCTGGTATAAAACCCATTTGATCATGTAGAATAATTGTTTTAACGTGCTGTTGAATTTGATTTGCAAGTATTTTGTTGAGGATTTTAGCATCCATATTCATTAGAAAAATTGGTCTGTAATTTTGTTTTCTTGTATCTTTGCCTGGCTTTGATATTACGGTGATATTAAGCTTCAGAATGAGCTAAGTAGTGTTCCCTTTTCTTCCATTTTTTTGGGAAGTTTTTGAGCAGGATTGATATTAATTCTTTTTGGAATGTTTGGTAAAATTCACCTGTAAGCCATCTGATCCCAGACTTTTCTTTGTTGGGAGGTTTTGATGCCTAATTCAATCTCTACTTGTGATTGCCTTGTTGAAGTCTTCTCTTTCTTCTATAGATAGTGTAAATCATTCACATATTTGTAGTGAGTTGTCCATTTCAACTAAATTGTCTGGTTTGTTTGCAAACAGTTGCTCATATTATTCTCCCATGAACTTTTTTATTTCTATGGGGTCAGTAGTAATGTCTCCCCTCTCATTTCTGATTTTATTTCTTTGTATTTTCTCTCTTTTTTTCTTTTTTGTCAGTCTAGCTAAAGGTTTATCAATTTTATTCATTTTCTTTCTCAAGGAACCAGATTTTGGTTTCATCGATGCTCTCTCTTCTTCTATTCAATATAATTTATTTCTGTTCTAATCTTTGTTATTTCTTTCCTTCTGTTTGTTTTGGGGTTTGTTTGCTGTTCTTTTTCCAGTTCCTCGAGGTGTGCAATTAGGTCTTCAATTTTAGCTGTTTCTTCTTTTAGGGCAATAAATTTATATCCCAGCACTGACTTTGCTCTAGCCCATAAGTTTTCATATGTTGTGTTCTCCTTTTCATTTGTGTCATGATATTAACTTATTTCTCTTGTAATTTCTTCTTGGACTTACAGATTGTTTAAGATTGTGTTGTTTACTTGTGTCTGATGCTCCTTTTATCTACCTTATCAACAGACAAGTAAAACAAATGGAATAAAAATAAATAATGGGGGAACAAATGTTAAAATAAATTTTAGATTGAAATGCTAGTGATCAATGAAAGGGAGGGGTAAGGGATATGGTATGTATGCATTTTTTTCTGTTGTCTTTTTATTTCTTTTTCTGAATTGATGCAAAGGTTCTAAGAAATGATCATGATGATGAATATGCAACTATGTGATGATATTATGAATTACTGATTATATATGTAGAACAGAATGATCATAATAAAAAAATTTTTTTAATTGTGTTGTTTAATCTCCATATATTTGTGAATTCTTCAGTTCTCCACCTGTTGTTGATTTCCAGCTTCATTCATTTTGCTTAAAGAAAGTACTTTGTATAATTTCAGTCTTACTAAATTTATTGAGACCTGTTTTGTGATCCAACATATTGTCTATTCTGGAGAATGATCCATGAGCACTTGAGAAGAATGTATATTCTGATATTCTGTTTCTGTCTATCTGTGAATATTTTAACTCTCCCTCATTTGTGAGGACAATTTTTTCAGATAAAGAATTCTTGGCTGTCTCGTTTTCCTCAATTAATCTTTCCCTTCACTTTTCTTCCTGGAACAAAAGTATTTGTGCACTTCGTGTTGTCATTCAAATTCCTAAGACACGCTCAACTCGTTGTATTGTTTTCTTTATCTGTTTTTCTGACTGCACGAGTCAATTGTCCCATCTTTTAGTTCACTGATTCTTTGTTCTGCTTGTTCAGATCTGCTATTGTACATCCCTAGTGTATTTTAAATTTCTACTCTTCTCCTTGTCATCCCCATAATTTCTGTTATGTTTCTTTTTATCCTTCAAATGCTTCTTTATGCTCACACATTGTCTTCTTAATATCCTTTAGCTCTTTATCCATATTTTCTTCATCCTCTTGAATTGATTTAGAAGATTGTTTGGACATCTTTGATTAGTTGTTCCAGCTTCTGAGTTTCATTTGAAGTTATAATTTGTTACCTTGACTGAACTGCCTCTTCCTGTTTCTTAATGTGGCTTGTAATTTTTTTTTGCTGATGTCCAAGCATCTGATTATCTTTTTTTTTTTTAATTATCTTGATGAGTTAACTCTGAAGGTAATTTCTCTCTCTTGTCTGGCATGTTTGTTGGTTGACTTTGTGTTTTGGCTCTTCTTTAATGTTTATTCTAGACCTTTAGAATAGTACAGGTTTAACTGTTCAGGTTTTCTCAGCTATTCTTCATCTGATTTGTGTCCTGGATAGATAGTGTAATTTTTTGTTGTTGTTGTTGACTTTGCAAATACTTTTTTATTCTCTGCTCAAATCACTCTGGTATTTATCAGGGCATCACTCTGGACAAACCTACAAAATCTCATGCCCTACTCAAGGTTCCATGTACTTATGGTGTTCATTAAACTGTCCATATAAGTTATATTAGGAGATGCACTAGTTAAAATATAAATTTTGTACCAATAAACATTTTTTGCTTTAGTCTCACACATAAGTTATAGCTTTAAAATATGAATTACCATCTATTTTCAACACCCTGCAATATTGACATTCCTTTGTTCCTCCTTATGCAAAAACATTTTTTAATTTGTACATTTAGTCACTATCATTGTACACTCTAGGCATTTCTAGATTATACCATCTCAGTCTTTATAATCTATCTTTCCTTCTGATTTCATTTGTGCCCCCAGCTCTTGTCCCTCTATCATTCTCACATTCAGCTTCATACAGTGTACTAACATTATTGTATTACAATTAAGTAGTATTGTGCTATCCATTTCTGAATTTTTACAATCAGTCTGTTGCACAATCTGTATCCCTTCAGCTCCAATTACCAAATATCCACCCTATTTCTATCTCCTGATCGTCTCTGTTCTTAACTGAAATTCTCCAAGTCCATTCATTAACGTTAGTTCATATCAGTGAGAAGATGGTGTAATTTTTCAGTCTGAACTTTTTGTGCAAAGTTTCATCCCCTGGAGAAATCTTCCTTTCCTCTGTTCCTTCTCTGGGAATTCTGAACAGTTTTTTGTTTGTTTTGAGAATTAAAATTTTATTTCTTGGTAAAAAATTTATCAAGAGTAGTTTAACAGTGCTTGCCTTCTCGTCATATAACTTACGATATAAAGCTACCATCTTTTCTATGATGTGGCAAACTGTCATACTCCTAAGTTTGGATGAGCCTCCAAAACTGTATCCTTTGCACTTTCAATGTCATGAAATATCTTCAAGAGTTCCTTCAATATGAAGCTTCTTGCTAGAATCACTTCTTCTGAGAAACTGTCATCCTTTTCATCACAACCACTTTCCTCATTTATGTCTTTAAGTCACCTTAAGTTCCTCTGACTGCATATCTGAAGTCTCTTGAAAAGCAGTAGTGTCAACATCCCTACAGTCAGCTATATCTTCTATAACTCCATTTCCATTCCATTTGGATCCTGCAAAAATTTTTGTATAGTACTCGAAACAAGGATTGCCTGTAATTCTTGGAATTTGGGGGTGAACGTCCTCACAGTATCTTTATCTGAACCAACAGCTTCACCACATAGCTTAATATTAATCAACTAATGCTCACTGCTGAAATGATGAAACCAGCCTCTACTGACAGTAAAATGTTCTTTTTTCAATTTCTTTGTAATAAAACATTTTCTTTCAATGTAGCAACTAACTTCAACACTTTGGCCTGAACGCTAATTAGACTGACTGGGATTTGTCTTTTACTGTAGTCTTCAATCCAAAGTTGAAGTAAACGCTACATTTCAACCATGAGAGGCTTCCTGTTCCTAGTGCAATTTATGCTTTGTTAAAGTTTAGGGAATTCTTGTATCTCGTCCAAGACCACAGGTGATAGAGTCAGGAATCCATATGCATGTCAGTCTCCCAATCATGTGCTTTCTATTATGCCACATTACTATGCCCCTTATATGCCATCTCATATTCAGCCTCCGTACTCCACACAATTAAGTCCAGATACCACAAACATTTTGGTTGTGCTCTCATCTGTCCTCAAAGCACTATCCAAATACTTTCCAAAATTAACACTCTACACATTAAACTATAACCCATTTGCTTATCATAGACTGAACCCCTGGAGGGTAGGAATTTTGTTTTTGCTTTGTTTCCATCATTGGATTTCCTTAGCCTGTCATGTGCATGATATAGAAGACATTATATAAATCTTTGTAGAATTGTCAAATGGAGAAATGAATTGGATTCAGGATAGTAAGAAAAGGAAAAATACAAAGAATCATCAATGAAAGCAATGATAAGGGGAAAACAAACATACTTGAGCCATTGTTTCCAAACCCTGATGGACTGTATGTAGATTTTCTTCACAGCTCTTTCAAGTGATTCTGACACACAAATATCAGATCATTACTTATCTCCTCTCAATTTTTTAGAATACTCAAAATGAGAGGAAAAGCTTAAATGATTTTTTTCATGGTGAGAATTGTTTGATTTGAGGTAAGAAACTGAAGATGTCAAAAAGGGAAAAGATTATCTGAGGAGATATCATGGGGGTAGTGTGAGAGAAAGGGATTTAGAATTTTCTCAAAAACAATCTTAGTGAGAGGAGCTATTTATTCTATTATATCAGTTAAGGACATTTAAAAAAAAGAGACATGAACATCACTGGAGTGGTTGTGGTAAAGGAGTTGAGGTCAGATGGTCTTCAGCTTATTTCCTAGGAACTGCGGTCATCTCCTAAGAATGGCAGAAAGAAATGGACAAAATTGAGTGTATAGAATGAGATGTTGTACTGGTTTGAAGGGATTATGTACCCCAGAAAAAAACATGTTTTAATCCTGATCAAATCTTGTGGGAGCAACCATTTCTTCTAATCCTTATCCAATAATGCAGTTTGGAACTTGCTTAGATTATAATCCATAGAGGTGTGGCTTACCCAATTGAGGGTATTAACCTTGGATTAGAGGGAGATGTGACTCTACCCATTCCAGGTGGGTCTTGATTACTTTACTGGAATCCTTTAAAAAAAAGGAAGCATTTGGGAGAAATCTTCAGAATGACCAGAATGACGAGAACCAGAGCCCATGGAACCAGAGACCTTTGGAGATGAAGAAGGAATATGCCCCTGGGAGAGCTTCATGAAACAAGAAGCCTGGAGAAAAAGCTAACAGACATTGCCATGTTCGCTAGGTGCCTTGCCAGTGGAGAGAGAAACTCTGAACTTCATTGGCCTTTCTTGAGTGAAGGTAACCTCTTGTTGGTGCCTTAATTTGGACATTTTTATAGATTTGCTTTAATTGGGACATTTTATCAGCCTTAGAACTGTAAACTAGCAACTTATTAAATTCTCCTTTTTAAATAGCCACTCTGTTCTGGAATATTGCATTCTAGCAGCTAGCAAACTTGAACAGATGCTAGTCCCAGCTTTGAACCTTTTATTCTTTCTATGTTACTGTCTAATAAGTCACATGGGAAAGGAGGAAATGATTTGACATTCATTAAAAATAAAACGTACTAACACTGAAGCATATACTTCTAGCCCATAAATCTCTGTATTGATATGGCAATGGGAACAGGGTGGTCCTTTTCTCTATACCCACATTCTTCGATGTTTTTTTCTTTTCTTTTTTTTGCTTTCACTTCTGACTTTGCTCCTTTAAATCTTATTTGTTCTTCGCAAAAATGTTTTTTTATGCAAATGGAAACTGTGATTTTTTTTACAGTGAGGTCTTCACCTTTGCAGTGAGTGAATAGGAGAAGGATGACCTGTTAAATATGAAGAATTTGGAAAGGAGAATGTCCACTTTGGTAAGATTTTTTGAGGAATCACTAAAATCACTAATGAAATTGCTAATGAGTCTTATAAATTCTGCTGAGGTGAGATAATGTTTCATATTGTGTTTGGAAGAGGACATGAACCAGTCACTTTATTCCATCTCAAACATGAGCCTCTGACGTTGAGCTGGGCAAAAGCTACAAACAAAATTCAAATAAGGGGAGTCAGAGTAAATTAATGTTAGAAAAGTAGTTCCATCAAGGTAATTTAATCAGTTAGAAATGCTATTTCACCCTTATTAAATTAATAAAAATAAAGAAATTACAACATTACTAATAAGACTATGGGAAGAGAATATGCTTATGCAAAGGTCTCATGCTTCTTGATGGGCAATCTGCACATATTACAGAAGCTTTAAAGGTAATCATGTTTTTAGCCCAGTGAATTCTCATTTAAGAATTCATCCTATTGGAGCCATACAAAATAAAAAAAAATGCTATATGTTGAAAATATCAATATCAAGGCTATCTGCAGTAGTAAAACAGAAACAAACTAAATGTTTAACCTAGAGAAATTAACTCAGATCAACTAGATGTAATATTATACAGCAATTAAAATGTTAAATAAGAAGATCATGTAACTGTATGGAAAAGCATATACAAAATTAAAAAATAAGAAAATGCCATACAAGCATTATATCTGTAAAACTACATTTATTCAAGTAGAAAATCAGGAGGGGCTTCTGAACAACATTGCTTTGAAGTATACCCTCTCCTCCAATCATGAAACAACGATATATGGAAAAAAAGAAAATCTACTGACAGGCCAAAAACCAGATAAACATGAACATGGCCAAGAAATGTAACCAAAAATGCTAAGAGGTAGGTGGGTGCTAGGTCTTGTTGCTGCAGTTAAAAGAGACTAAAGGACTTCTATGAATGACACATGAGCAGATCCAGACATGCCACCTGAAGTGGAGGGCTTGGTTGACATTCTGCCACGCAAAAGAACAATCAAGAAAATGTGTCAACCTCTGTCTTTGGCTATGGCTTAAGTGAAATTGCACACCTAGGGAGAAAGAAGGATGTAAAATACAGACAGTTGGTAACCAACTATTTAACCATAGCAGGCCGTGCTCTGGCTTAATGCCTAGATCTGTGATATTCCCAATATCATTGAGGGGGACAAGCACTGAATCACCGAAACTATACTTGGTTATGAACCAAGAGTCCCTGGGTGGGCGGGCCACGGTGGCTCAGCAGGTAAGAACGCTTGCCTGCTGTACCCGAGGACCCTGGTTCGATTCCTGGTGCCTGCCCATGTAAAAAAAAAAAAAAAAGAGTCCCTGGGAGCCAAGTAGAGGCAACTATAAAAAGGCAGAAAGGATGGTGTAATGTACAAATGTTCTCCCACATACACAGAACCTTCATTCAAAATGGTCCTGCATATCAAAATTCCAAATCCAAAAAAGAGATTAATTCCATGCAAGCCAATAACAACAAAATCAGAAAAGAAGTTGGCTCCAGAAAAATTAAAATAGAGAAAGTCTGAAAAAATCTTAAAATAAGTGTTTTTGATTCACTAAAATATAAATGAATTAGAACACATTTTAAAATATGAGGAAATGAAACAAAAAACCAGCAGAAATGATGAGGCAGATATTAAAAAGAACTTTGGTTCTTGTAGGGGTTCCAAAAATAAAAATTTTGTGTTTACTTTAAATTACTGTATTTGCTTCATAACGCTAATCCTTGAAGATTAGTATTGGAATAGCCCATAAATATTTTCTGCTTAATAGTCTTTTCCTTTGGAAGTAAACGATAAGACAGAAAGAACCTCAAGTACAGTTGCTTCTGAATCATACCGATCAAAATGTGGTCAAGTGGAAAATTAGCTTCAAGCATTATGAACCACAGAAGGAGACATGAAGTGTTTCTGTGGCAGGAGAATGAAATTAAATTTTGATTTCTGGTAGGTAAAACCAAATTGTTTGGTGGCCAAGGTAAACAAGTATAAAAAAGAATGCACACACCAGTTTAACAATCATACAGTAAGGGATGATTTAGAAGGATCAAAAAAATGTAGGAAAACCAAAAAACAGTATCAGCTATTAACTTCATTTAGTCTTCTAAAATCAGTGGTTAATCACTATAACCTTTTGTTTTTCTAGATCTGCCACCAGAAAATTAAAGGAAGAAATGGTAGTTTGTATTTCCTCTGGTTCTTTTTACTTCTTTATCACAGTTAAGATTTGTGTCCTCTTTCTAAAAAATAAATGACTGTTATATTCTTACTGATTTTTGCTGGGTGAAGTGTTTCAAAGGTTCTCATCTGATATGTTCAGTTCTCAGTGAGGAGAGCTGTAGGCTTTCCACACCTTAGAACATTTGGGGAATGACAAGTGCTATTGAAAATGCAGAGCAAATGGAACTCTCCAAAATTCCTGGTGGTAATGTGAAATGATGTAGCCACTCCAGAAAATGCTTTGTGAATGTCTTATAAAGTTAAGCATACATAACTCACATCCGCACCCCTGGATATCCACCCTTGAGTAATGAAAACTTATGTTCACACAAAAACTAAAACATGAAAATTTACAGCAGCTCTATTCCATTACTGCCAAAATCCAGGAACACCCAGATGTCCTTCAATGGGTGAATGAGTAAAGAAACTGTAAGACATCAATACTACAGAATACTACTCAGTGATATAAAGGAACAAAGTAATGATTTATGGAACAACTTGGATGATTGCAAAGGAATTATACCTAGTGGAAAAAAACTACTTTCAAATGGTTATAAATAAAGTCTGTGTGGGGTTATATAATGTGTATGTGTCATTTATGTTGCATTCTTGTAAAGATAAAACTATAGGGATAGAGAATATATTTCTGTTCAGGAATAACAGATGTGGGGTGGTGGCAACCACAAACAATAGCATAGGGGCAATTCTGGGGAGTGATGAAATTTTCAATAGTCTAACTAAGGTGATGGTTACTTCTGGTTATATCTGTGGGAAAATTCATGGAATTATGCACAAAATGGTCAATTTTACTTTATGATATTAATAATAATAATTCTAAACAGTAAGGGAGATGTGCATTTTACTATTCCATAGTTGACACAGATGTTTGCACACACATTCATCATACGTACACAGGGACTATTTTATTTCTTTCATGTGTTCCCTCCCCTAAGCTGCACACCTTTTCTTCATGGTTGAACCCAACACTTCAAATATTATAAGGATAGAATCTGAGATTGATTTTCTGAGGACCTACCTCTTGCCATCCATATCCTCCTCTTTCTTTTCGCTTTCTATGTTTCCCTGAACTTCTCTTTGTATCTTTTCTTGTCTCTGTGTCTTGCTTCAATATTCTCCGTCCATCTTTTCCTCTATTTTTGTCTGTTTCTCTCTTTCTATTTTACTGTTTCCATTTCCCTCTTTTTCTCCACCTCTTTGTCTCTCCCTCCCACTAGATGCTGCTGTTGCCCACTCACTACCCTTGTCTGCACCTGACTAAAGCGGAATCACCTCTACCTGCGGTATTGTCCCGCCAAACTAGGTAGCTCTGCCTTTGTGGGGCAGAAGTGCCCTCAATCAATAAGGGACAGGAGTTGGCGGGTAAATACCCCAACCTCTTCACCCCTTCATGGGCTAATTCTGAGGTATGCTCTACAATTTCTCTACAGTACAGAGTGCACAGCAGGCTTTAATCCCGATTTCTCTCTTTATTGTCTTACTTCTCTTCCAGGTCTCATATCCCAATTCCCTCACTTGATTCCTGGCATGACTTCACAAATAACCCTTTCAACCAAATCCTTGACTTAGGGTCTGCATCGGGGAGAAAACAAACTAAGACATTCCATGTCTCTCAGTCTTGTTCTGTGTATGAGTGCGACTCTCTTGTCTCTTTCTGTCTCTCTGTGTCCAGGTCTTTCAGGATGACGGCCTCTGTTCCTTCTCTCTTTCTCTCCCTTTCTATGTTCCCTCTTTCTCTGTCCTCGTCTCTTTCTGCGGCCCTGTCCACCTCTTTCTTTGCTTAGGAGGCCAGATTTGGGAAAAAGTGGCCTTGCCCCATCTCCCCATTCTGAAGTCTCTTGGAAATCCCAAGACAGTCCGTGGATCTATCTCAAATTAAAGTCAGCTCTAGCCTCAGAGTCTCGACCTCAAGAGGAACCTTCTTTGAGACAGAGAAACTTGCTCCGGTTAAACTGGACTTGGACAACTCAAAATGCTCTTGCTCATCCTTCCCCGAGGAGGCGCAGTGAGAGCCGGGCAGCCGCTGACTTGCAGAACCAGGTGACCAATCCCAGGGTGCACCGCGTGCCCTCGGGAAAACCGTAGGGGTTTACGGTAGCCCCGGGTGGGGCCTGAAATTCGGGACGGAGCTGGAGGCGGCGCGCGGCGGCCAGGCTTCCTGCGAGCCGAGTAGGGACGTCGGCCTCTCCGGGCCGGGGCCGGGGCCGGAGCCGGGCAGAACCGCGAAAGGCCATGGCCGATCGGACTCCGGTAAGAGAAGCTCTTCGGCGTGAGCCAGATTTGGGGCCGAGGGGCGTGTCTTCGTGTCCCGGGCGGAGGGCGGAGTCTGTGTGTAAACGTCAGGCTCCGCGTGTGGGGCCCGCGGGGCTGGCGGTGGAGCCGGTGGCCGCGGTGGGTTCCGGGGCTCGTCCGTGGGCAGAAACGATGAAGCCCAGCCTGGACGTTGGCAGATCCCGGGGCCCGGCTGAGCCTCGGCGAGGGACCCCCTGGCGTGGCGGGGGACCAGCTTCGGGAGGACTAGCAATAGAACACATTGAAACAAATTCACGTTTTCGCAGTAAGCGTTATAAAAGAACTATTTCATTAAACTTAAAATAATGAAGCTGATTTCATTGTGAGAAAATCACTTTCATATTTAATGTAAAAGGATACATATAAATTTAAGATTTGAAAGAAAGTATTTGCTACCCATATAAAATAAACATGTAGCAATAACATTTCTAATTGTGAACCTCAGATAGTCTTAAGTTTTTCCAAGTCAACAGTAATAATACAATAGACAATTTAATACGTTTGCATGTTATATGTATTTTTTCTAATGAGGTTTAAGGAAAGCATTCACAACCAATTCCTAAGAAGTTTATGTCATAGCAATAGGAAGATTCTTGATTAATCGGTTAAACGAAACCAGCAAACATTATTTTTATAAGGTAAGCCACTAGAAACGGTAAGAATAAATAAGAAACAGTAAGAAACTAGTAAGAATAAGATAGGACACCTGCTACCATTACCTCTATTATGCAACATTATTCCATCCAATGCAACAAGATAAGAAAAATAAGAAATGATAGGCTTATGTAGTTTATATATGTAGTGAAGTGTCATTATTTGCACATTTTATTTTCTACATAAACACTGCAGGACAATGAACTTGAAGTGTTCAACAATAAATAAGGTGATTAATAAAATATACAAAAGTCAAAATAAACATTCTTGCTGTCAAAAGGAGAAATTTTAATGAAGAAAAAAACAAGCTTTCAATTATAGCAGCAACAAAAACTCTAAAATATCTAGGAATGACTGACCAGGAATTAAGAACTATATGAAGAAAACTACAAATTTTGCTAAACCATATAAAAGTATCAAAGTAAATGAAAGAGATATACCATGTTTCCAGATGGGAAGATGCCACTTTTTTGAGATCCTGTATTCCCCAAATTAATCACTACTTTCAATATAGTCCCATCAGAATCCCAATAAAATTTATCATGCAGTATCAGGTAAAAATGATGGGGTTGGCCATGCTGTCTCATATACTGAAACATTTTATAAAAGCAAAGGAATTAATGAAGTATTGCGGCAAAAATAGTCCTATTCATCAATGGGATAAAAGTATTCTAGTATAAATGGAAATCTAGTTTATAAAGGTACAATCCTATATCAATGGTAAAACAGGTGATTCAAATAAGTGTCATGACAATTTGATTTCCATTTGTAAAAAAATTATGCTCCTTCCTTATATGATACAGTGAGATAAGTTCCATATGGAATAAAGAGGTCATAATAAGCAAAACTATAAGACAGTTATCAAAAGTTGAGAAGAGTATCTTTTACAATCTTAGGATGAAAAAACCTTCCAAATCAGGATACTCAACCTTGAAGCCATGAAAAGAATTTCTAAGAAATGCAATAAAATAAGAAATGAAAGTAGCATTCCCTGAGAAAAGAAAGGGGGAATTATCTTTATTTGACAATTACATGATTATATCCCATAAAAACTTAATACTATTATGATTGGTAAATAAATATGGTGCATTTTGGATATAAAATAAGTTTGAAAAATCAGTATATTTGTTCAGTACCAGTAATAATAGTTTGAAGTGGCAGTACCATTTAGAATTGTTATAAAAACCATTTGATACTAGAAATAAAGTTAGTTTTAAAAATTCAGTATATTTATGAGGAAAATCATTACATTCATTAAAGGATAGGAAGCAAGACTTCAATAAATGGACTGATACATTCTGTTCTTAGATAAGAGCAGTGTTTCTTAGATATATATATAAATTCAATGCAATTCAAAATGAATCTCAACGTACTTTTTTTTTTACTGGGCAAAATAATGTTTTTTAATTAAAAAAATTTATTAGGGAAGTTGTGGGGTTACAGAACAATCATGCATAAAATACGGAATTCCCATACACCCACTGCCAACATTTGCATTGATGTAGAAAGTTTGTTACAATTGATGATAACACTTTTTTTGTAATTCTGTTTTTTTTTTTTAATTTGCATATGGGCAGGAGGCACCAGGGATCGAACTCCAGACCTACAGCACAGCAGGTCGGAGCTCTGCCTGCTGAGCCACGGCAGCCGCCCGTAATTCTATTTTTTAACAGTACTTACATTTGTTAGAATTGATGAATGGTTATTAAAGTAGTACTATAACTATTGTCCTTAGTTTATGTGGGGGTGTTTCCTCTGCATCAGTAGACCTGCTATTATTTTTTACTGCGTGTCTTTATTTATTTATTTATTTTTGCGTGGGCACGCACCAGGAATAAAACCTGGGTTTCCCATATTGCAGGCAAGAATTCTGCCTGCTGAGCCACCATGGCCACCCTGCATGTCTTTATTTTATTACTCATCTGCCCATTAACTGCATAAAGGGAGTGTCAGTCATAAGGTTTTTTTTTTTCCAGTTTCATTCTCCTGTTGACTATTTTTTTTTTTTTAAGACTTCAGCATAATTTTAATAAAATTAAAGCTCTCATCAAGTTTCATCCTGTGAGGGAAAAAGATAAAAACCCAGAAGTGCTTGATGCCCTGGACAGTATAACCCTGTGATTTGGTCCATCTAATTCTTTTTTTTTATTTTTAAGATTCTTTTTTTTTTCTTCATTGTGTATTTTTTTTTAAACTTTTTTTATTAATTAAAAAAAATTAACAAAAAAAACATTAAGATATCATTCCATTCTTCATATACAATCAGTAATTCTTAATATTATCACATAGTTGCATATTCATCATTTCTTAGAACATTTGCATCGATTTAGAAAAAGAAATAAAAAGACAACAGAAAAAGAAATAAAACGATAATAGAGAAAAAAAAGATTATACATACCATACCCCTTACCCCTCACTTTCATTTACCACTAGCACTTCAAACTGAATTTATTTTAACATTTGTTCCCCCTATTA
>PVIY010054381.1:0-14247 GCA_004026745.1 Myrmecophaga tridactyla
AATTTAAAAATGTTTTTGCATGAGGAAGAACAAAAGAATGTCATTACTGCAGTGTGCTGAAAATAGATGGTAATTAATATTTTAAAATTTCAACTAATGTGTGAGACTAAAGCAAAAAATGTTTATTTGGTACAAATCTATACTTTGACTAGTGCATCTCCTAATATAACTTATGTAGATAGTTGATTGAACACCTTAAATACATGGAACTTTGTATACGACATGAGATTTTGTTAGTTTGCCCAGGTGATGCCCTGATGAATCCCAGAGTGATTTGAACAGTGAGTGGAAAAGTATTTGCAAAGTCTCCTTCGGGGAATGGTGAGAACGGGGGAAAACTCAACTTCCCCAAGTTGAATTCTTGATATTCTCACAAGCAGTGTGGACAATCAAAGCTGTAGGCTGAGCCCCCAGTCTTGGGGTTTGTTCATATGAAACTTAACCCCACAGGGGATAGGTCAAGGCTACTTAAAATTAAGCCTAAGAGTCACCCCCAAGAGAACCTCTTTTGTTGCTCAGATGTGGCCTCTCTCTCCAGCCAACACAGCAAGCAGACTCACCACCCTTCCCCTGTCTACATGGGACATGAATCCCAGGGGTGTGGATCCTCCTGGCAGCATGGGACAGAAATCCTAGGATGAGCTGAGATTCAGCATCAAGGGATTGAGAAAAACTCTAGAATGAGCTGAGACCCAGCATCAAGGGATTGAGAAAACCTTCTCGACCAAAAGGGGAAGAGTGAAATGAGACAAAGTGTCAATGGCTGAGAGATTCCAAACAGAGTTGAGAGGTTATCCTGGAGGTTATCCTTATGCATTAAGTAGATATCACCTTGTTATCCAAGATGTAACAGAGAGGCTGGAGGGAATTGCCTGAAAATGTAGAGGTGTGTTCCAGTAGCCATGTTTCTTGATGATGATTGTATAATGATACAGCTTTCACAATGTGACTGTGTGATTGAAAACCTTGTGTCTGATCCTCCTTTTATCTACCTTGTCAACAGATGAGAGGAACATATGGAATAAAAATAAATAATAGGAGGAACAAATGTTAAAATAGATTTAGTTTGAAATGCTAGTGATCAAAGAAAGGGATCAGTAAGGGGTATGGCCTGTAAAATTTTTTTTTCTGTTTGTTATATTTTTCTGTTGTCTTTTTATTTCTTTTTCTGAATTGATGCTAATGTTCTGTGAAATGATCATGATGATGAATATGCAACTATGGGATGATATTGTGAATTGCTGAGCGTATGTGTTGGGAATGTTTGTGTTTCTTGTAATTTTTTTTAATTAATAAAAATTTTTTAGAAAGTTATTACCAGTATCAACTGAGTTATGTTACTAAATATTTTCAAATGATTGATTTCATGAATTTATTTTATCTAATATTATGATATCTGCCTATATATTTTTTGTTTTGGGTTTTTTTTTGTTGTTTTTTTTTTTTCCATTTTTGTTGTTGTTATTGTGAGACATAACACATTTCAGAACAGGCCCCAGAGTTTGTCATGGGCTACCATTCCCTCAGATTTTTCCTTCTAGCTGCTCCAAAACACTGGAAGCTTTACCAGAGTTATAATAACAGAATCACACAGGTATCTATTCTTTTGTTTTTGACTTATTTCACTCAGCATTATGTCCTTGAGGTTCATCCATGTTGTCATGTTTTGGGACATCATTTTGCCTAAATCCTGCGTAGTGTTCCATCATATGTGTATACTGCATTTTGTTTATCTGCTTGTCTGTTGATGGACACCTGGATTGTTTCCATCTCTTGTCAATTGTGAATTGTGCTGCTGTGAATATCGTTGTGCAGATCTCTGTTTGTGTCACTGCCCTTAGCTCTTCTGGGTATATAGTGAGTAGTGGTATTGCCAGGTAATAGGGCAACTCAATATTTAGTTTTTTAAGGAATCACCAAACTTGACTACCACAGCAGCTAAAATTATACATTTCCACCAGCAGTGAATGGGTGTTCCAATTTTTCTGCATCCTCTCCAACATTTGTCGTGTCTTGTTGGTTTCATAGCAGCCATTCTTGTGAGTGTGAGGTGATATTTCATTGTCATCTTGATTTGCATCTCCCTTGTGGCCGATGAGGATGCGCAGCACTTCATGTGCTTTTTGGCCATCTGCATTTGCTCTTCAGAAGAGTGCCTATTTATTACCTCTGCCCATTTTATAACTCAGTTCTTTGTTCTTTTGTTGGTGAACAGTATAATTTCTTTAAGTACACAGGATATCAAGCCTTTATCCAATATGTGGTTTCCAAATAATTTGTCCCATTAAGGTTGGCTGCCTCTTCACCTTTTTAACAAAGTCCTTCAAGACACAGAAGCTCTTGCTCTTAAGGAGTTCCCAATTCTTTATTTTTCCTTTCGCAGCTTGTACTTTGGATATAAAGCTTAAGACGCTACTCCTGTTAGTAGATGTTGACATTTAGGTCTTTGATCCATTTGAATTAGTTTTGCATGGAGTGTGAGGTAGGGGTCCTCCTTCATTCTTTTGGCTATTGAAGTCTAGTTCTCCCATGCTCATTTATTGAAAAAGCTATTTTATCCCAATTCAGTGGATTTGGGGACCTTATAGAAGATCAAATGTCCATAAATTTGCTCCTTTTATCCAGGGTATGGACAGATGAGTAAAAAAATATGGATTAAAAAATAAATAATAAAGGGGCAAAGGGTAAAATCAATTGGATAGATGAAAATACTAGTGGTCAATGAGAGGGAGGGGGTAAGGGATATAGTATGTATGAGTCTTTTCTTTTTTATTTATTTATTTTGGAGTGATACTATTATTTGGAAAAATTGATCATGGTGTTGAACACACAACTATGTGATGATATTGTGAGCCACTGATTGTACACCATGTATGGAATATATGTATGTGAAGATTTCTCAATAAAAATATTTTGAAAAAAAAAAAAAGATGTAATGGAGAGGCTGGAGGGAACTGCCTGAAAATGTGGAGCTGTGTTCCAGTAGCCATGTTTCTTGAAGATGATTGTATAATGATAGAGCTTTCACAATGTGACTGTGTGATTGTAAAAACCTTGTGTCTGATGCTCCTTTTATCTACCTTATCATCAGACAAGTAAAACATACAGAATAAAAATAAATAATAGGTGAAACAAATGTTAAAATAAACTTAGATTGAAATGCTAGTATCAATGAGAGGGAGGGGTAAGGAATATGGTATGTATGAATTTTTTTCTGTTGTCTTTTATTTCTTTTTCTGAATTGATGCAAACGTTCTAAGATATGATCATGATGACAAACATGCAACTATGTGATGATATTGTGAATTACTGATTATATATGTGGAACAGAATGATCATATGTTAAGCATGTTTGCATTTCTTTCTTATCATATGTTTAAAAAAAATTTTTTTAATTAATCTTAAAAAAACAAAAGAAAGCTGGAGTTCATTTCCAACTCTGAGGGGGATCCCCTAGACAGTGAGTCATGGAAACTATTCTTGCAAGGAGCTCCTTTTCCCAAAAGTACTGGGTAGCCTTGCTCAGCCTTAGTGGCAGGGCTCATACTATCCGGAGCCCATGGAGCAGGTGGAGCTATTGGCAGGTCATGAAAGGGAATCACATTGAAGTCACAGATCCCAGCTTACCAGGCCCAGGCAGCCACCCTACAGGAGACCACCACCTCCTCCTCTGTGTGAAAGGCCCAGGTCCCTGTCCTCCTAGGAATTGTGATGATTATTGTAACAATTATTATTAAACAGCTACCCCAGCTGGGGGGGGGGAATCTATTTGAGAGTAATCAATGAAACTGGAAAAGAGGAAGCTGAAGAAGTTGGAGTTCAACACTTGTTACGAGACATCAAAGACACTCCTTTCCAGCATGTCACAAACCAGCTCCATGGTTTGAAGGGACTGAACTCCAAGCTTCTGGATATCAGGAGCCACTTGCAGAAAGTGGCCACAGGCAAACTGCATATCAACCAGAACATCATCTATCAGCTGCAGGACATCTTCAACCCACTACCAGATGTCAGCATGTAAGAGTTTGTCAAGTGCTTTACCTGAAGATCAAGGACCAGATGGCAGTGCATACTTGGACTCACTGAGGGGTTCCGTGGTCGCCCTGCACAACCTTGTCACCAACAAGATTACCAACAGAAAAGCCGAGAAGAAAGAAGAGCAGGAAAAAGAGAGAAAAAGGATATAAAAGATGGCAAAGAGACTGCCCCTTCCAACATGAAAAAGTTAGAATGGGCATAGCCCAAATACCCCTAAAGAGTGGGAGAAAGATCACAGGTGATGGAAGAGTTATAAAGAAGGTTGGGTTTAACAAATGAGTATGATTGCTGAATCATTATACTGATATTTCTTTTAGTCTCCAGTACCTTAGAGCAGCTGGAAGTAATAACCTAAAATTGTGGAATTGTAACCCATACCAAACTCTGAAATCTGTTCTACAATAAATTGTTGTGATGTATTTTGAAATTTATTGCCTTTATGTAAATGTTTTTAAAGAGAAGGAGAAGTATAACAGAGAATATAGGATTTAACAAATAAGAATGACAGCTGACCATTATACTGACATTTCTGCTGATCTCCAATGTCTTGGAGTAGCTAGAATTAAAAAAGAAAACTTGTGGAACTGTAAACCATATCAAACTTTAAAATCTTTTCTATACCATAAGTACATGGAACCTTGAGTAGGACATGAGATTTTGTGGGTTTGTCCAGAATGGTGCCCCAATAAATCCCAGAGTGATTTGAATAGTGAATTAAAAAGTATTTGCAGTGCATCAAAGAACTTCATCAAGAAAGTTCTTAAAAGACAGCCTACACAATGGGAGACAATATTTGGAAATGACATATCAGATAAAGGTTTAGTATCCAGAATTTATAAAAAGATTGTTCAACTCAACAACAAAAAGTCAGCCAATCCAATTACAAAATGGAAAAAAGACTTGAACAGACACTTCTCAGAAGAGGAAATACAAATGGCCAAAAGACACATAAAGAGATGCTCAACTTCCCTGGCCATTAGAGAAATGCAAATCAAAACCACAATGAGATATCATCTCACACCCACCAGAATGGCCATTATCAACAAAACAGAAAATGACAAGTGCTGGAGAGGATGTGAAGAAAGAGGCACACTTATCCACTGTTGGTGGGAATGTCAAATGGTACAACCACTGTGGAAGGCAGTTTAGCAGTTTCTCAAAAAGCTGAATATAGAATTGCCTTATGACCCGGCAATACTATTGCTAGGTATCTACTCAAAGGACATGAAGGCAAGGACACAAATGGACATTTGCACACCAATGTTTATAGCAGCATTATTTACAATTGGAAAGAGATGGAAACAGCCAAAATGTCCATCAACAGATGAGTGGCTAAACAAACTGTGGTATATACATACAATGGAATATTATGCAGCTGTAACACAGAATAAAGTTATGAAGTATGTAACAACATGGGCTGGCCTTGAGGACATTATGCTGAGTGAGATTAGCCAAAAATGAAAGGACAAATACTATATGGTCTCACTGATATGAACTGACATTAGTGAATAAACTTGGAATATTTTTCTGGTAACAGAGACTATCAGGAGACAGAAATAGAGTAAGATATTGGGTAATTGGAGCTGAAGGGATACAGATTGTGCAACAAGACTGAATATGAAAACTCATAAATGGACAGCACAATACTACCTAACTGTAATACAATTATGTTAAAACACTGAATGAAGCTGAATGTGAGAATGATAGAGGGAAGAGGGCTGGGGGCATAAATGAAATCACAAAGAAAGATAGACAATAAAGATTGAGATGGTATAATCTGGGAATGCCTAGAGTGTATAATGATAGTGACTAAATGCACAAACTTTAAAAATGTTTTTGCATGAGGAAGAACAAAAGAATGTCATTACTGCAGGGTGCTGAAAATAGATGGTAATTAATATTTTAAAATTTCAACTTATGTGGGAGACTCAATCAAAAAATGTTTATTTGGTACAAAATTTATATTTTGACTAGTGCTTTTCCAAATATAACTTATGTAGAAAGCTTGATTGAACCCCACAAGTACTTGGAACCTTGGGTAGGACATGAGATTTTGTTGGTTTGTCCAGAGTGATGCCCCGATGAATCCCAGAGTGCTTTGATCAGTGAGTGGAAAAGTATTTGCAAAGTCCCCTTCAGGGAATGGTGAGAACGGGGAGAAATTCAACTTCCCCAAGTTGAATTCTTGATATTCTCACAAGCAGTGTGGACAACCAAAGCTATCAGCTGAGCCCCCAGTCTTGGGGTTTTCTCATATGAAACTTAACCCCACAAAGAATAGGTCAAGCCTACTTAAAATTAGGCCTAAGAATCACCCACAAGAGAACCTCTTTTGTTGCTCAGCTGTGGCCTCTCTCTCCAGCCAATACAACAAGCAAACTCACCACCCTCCCCTTGTCTGCATGGGACATGACTCCCAGGGGTGCAGACCTTCCTGGCAACATGGGACAGAAATCCTAGAATGAACTGAGACTCAGCATCAAGGGATTAAGAAAAACTTCTCGACCAAAAAGGGGAAGAGTGGAATGAGACGAAGTGTCAATGGCTGAGAGATTCCAAACAGAGTCGAGAGGTTATCCTAGAGGTTATTCTTACACATTAAGTAGATCTCACCTTGTTATTCAAGAAGTAATTGAGAGGCTGGGGGGAGTTGCCTGAAAATGTAGAGCTGTGTTCCAGTAGCCATGTTTCATGAAGATGAATATTATGATATAGCTTTCACAATGTGACTGTGTGATTGTGATAACCTTGTGTCTGATGCTCCTTTTATCTACCTTGTCAACAGATGAGTAGAACATATGGAATAAGAATAGATAATAGGGGGAACAAATGTTAAAATAAATTTAGTTTGAAATGCTAGTGATCAATGAAAGGGAGGGATAAGGGGTATGGTATGTGTTCTAGTTTGCTAGCTGCTGGAATGCAATATACCAGAAATGGAATGGCTTTTAAATGGAGGAATTTAATGAGTTGCTAGTTTACAGTTCTAAGGCTGAGAAAATATCCCAATTAAAACAAATCTATAGAAATGTCCAATCTAAGGCATCCAGGGAAAGATACCTTGGTTCAAGAAGGCCGATGAAGTTCAGGGTCTCTCTCTCAAGTGAGAAGGCACATGGCAAACACAGTCAGGGCTTCTCTCTCAGCTGGAAGGGCACATGGCGAATATGGCGTCATCTGCTAGTGTCTTCTCCTGGCTTCCTGTTTCGTGAAGCTCCCCGGGAGGCATTTTCCTTCTTTATCTCCAAAGGTCATTGGCTGGTGGACTCTCTGCTTTGTAGTGTTACTCTCTCTGAATCTCTCATTCTCCAAAATATTTCCTCTTTTATAGGACTTCAGAAACTATTCAAGACCCACTCAAATGGGTGGAGACATGTCATACCCTAATCCGTTTTTACAACCATTCTTAACTAAATCACATCAACCAGGGAGATGATCTCATTACAGTTTCAAACATACAGCATTGAATAGAGATTATTCTACCTTTATGAAATGGGATTTATATTAAAACATGGCTTTTCTTAGGGGGAATACTTCCTTTCAAACCAGCTCAGTATGTTAAATTTTTTTCTGTTTTCATTTTGTTTCTTTTTCTGAATAGATGCAAATATTCCAAGCAATGATCATGATGATGAATACGCAACTATCTTATAATATTGTGACTTACTGAACAGAATGATCAAAAGTTAAGAATGTGTTTGTTTGGCGTTTTTGTGGTATTTAAAAAAATTAAAAAGTTAAAAAAAATCTGTTCTATAACTACTTGTTAAAATGTACTTGGAAATTTATTGCTTTTTTCATATGTACATTATAGTTCACAATAAAAAAAATAACCTTGTGGTAGTTAGATTCAGGTGTCAACTTGGCTAGGTGAAGGTGCCTAGTTCTACTGCTGTGAACATGAGTCAATGGCATATGAACCTCATCTGTTCCTGACTACATCTGCAGTCGGCTAGGAGGCGTGCCTGCCTCAATGAATGATGTTTGATTTAATTGGCTGGAAGCTTAAATGGGAGAGGTCAATGTAGCACAGCCCAAGCAGCTCAGCCCAGGCCTTTGGAAACGCAGAAAGGAATCACCCCAGTGAAAGATGTTGGAACCTAGAGGCCTGGAGAGAAGGTCAGCAGAGATCACCCTGTGCCTTCTCATGTAAGAAAGAACCTCATTTGAAAGTTAGCTGCCTCTCCTCTGAAGAACTATACATTAACTTAATAAATCCCCTTCTATTGAAAGCCAATCTGTCTCTGGTGTGTTGCATTCCGGCAGCTAGCAAACGAGAACAAATATTGATGGAAAAATTTGCATTAACCTGCAAACAATAAACAAACCAACCAAGCAAACAAACAAAAAAAGATGACAATAGAAATTCATTCGCACTGAGGAAATAATGTTAAGAAATTTATCCACATGCAGGATATAATGTTAAACAGTGAAAGTAGGCTGCAGCAGAGCGTACATGCAGTGTTACCCATGTCTGCATGACAGTAAAATCTAGGGATTTTCCTTGCTGTAGGTCTTAAAGGTGGCTCTGCTCCAAGTCTGCTCATTGTTTCCTTCATTTTTATTGCACTCCCAGGCACTACAGGATGAAATTGTTCTTTGTATACCATTTCTTTATTGTATAAAGAATACATATAATTTCTTTCCCCCCTACAAATACTACTTTTTTTTTTTTTGCACGGGCAGGCACCAGGAATTGAACCCAGGTCTCTGGCATGGCAGGCAAGAACTCTGCCACTGAGCCACAGTGGCCCATACTACACATATTACTTTTAAAAACTTTCTTATGTTGAATTGCTTGCCTTTGATACGTAGGATTGACTGCCCTAATTGTAGGACTGAAAAAGCTTAAGTATTAAAGAATAAGGAAACTAATGTCTTTATATGGTACTTTATACAAAATGGATCACTTGGGTTCACTGTATTCTGTATCACATATAGGAAATATGTTGACTTTTCAACTTTTTGCTCTATGGTGCTACACATCTTGAGTTGCCATAGCAAATCTTACTACTCTTCACAAATCATTTCTATTTTTAAGAGATTTATTATATGGTAATATTTCTTGCTATTCAATGTTTATCCGTTGATACTAATAACAGCTTTTTAATTTTTTCTTTTTTGATTTTGTAAATTCAGGAGTGATATTTCCTTATTGCAATGAGTAAAACATTGTGGAAGTGTACAAAAATAAGATGATAATCTTTCCTTTTCTCTACTTCAGCCCTTCTCCCTGAGTTAATAAATGGGGTGAGTTTGCTGTATCTCAAGGTCTTTCATTAAGTTCATACAAATAGATACAAGGAAATTAGCACACATATAAAGGGATTTCCCTCCCATATCCCCACCACCCCCAAAAAAAATTGGATAATACTATATTACTCTACAGCAATGTTTCTCAAACTTCAGCATGCACTGGACTCAGCTGACAGACTAGCTAAAACAGATTACTGGACCCACCCCCAGAATTTTGAATTTAGCAGGTCTGGGATGGGGCTGAGAATTTGCATTTCTAGAAGTTTTCAGGCCTGGAAGCAATGCTTTGAGGACCACTGCCCTACAACCTACTTCTTTTAGTCTCCATGAAAGGCAGACATCCATCCAGACCAAGAGAACATAGTCCATTCTTTTTACTACTGCATAATGGTCTATAATATGGGTGGATATATCATAATTTTTTCAAGTACTGCACACTGGATGGACATACATACTTGGACACTTGAGGCTTTTTACAGGTGGAAAAAATACTGTGGTTGGTACAAAGTTTCTTTTTGTAGTGATGGAAAAATTTTTGGTTATGGATAGTGGTAATGGTTGCGTGACATTGTCAAAGTAATTAACACCACTGAATTACATATTTACATGTGGATAAAGAGAGACATTTTAAGTTGCATATATGTTACTAGAATTAAAAAAGCATTTTAAACCATAGGACCATACAACAAAAACGGTTAGCTATGAACTATAGTTAACGATGAAATTGTGATAATATTGTTTAGTCAGTTGTAACAAAAATTCCACATTAATGTAAACTGTCACTAATAAACATGTGTGTGAGGTGGAGTATATGGTGGACTCTGTATTTTCTGCATGATTTTTCTGTAAACCTACAACTACTAATAAAAAATAAATTAATACTGTGGTAAAAAAAAAAAGATGACAGAGAAAGATAAAGAAAAGGAAAACACTGATGTAAAGAAAGAAGAAAAATATAAAATTTGTAGCTTTTTAACTTTGTAATATAAAACCTTATAAACTTTGTAATTTATAAACCTTATAAATCCAGTGTGCCTCTAGAGGGTTCTTTTCACATTCAGTGCTGGTTAAATTGCTGTATTGATGAGAACTCTCTGCCTCAGGTCAGTCTTGCTATGACATTTTGTGGAAATGAATGGATAAAGGTATTGCTCTTATACCTGATCTGCAGCTCAGGGTGGGATGAGTTGGGCATGTGATGGCACAAGCATCAGATTATGTGAGAAAAACAAGGAGGAAAACCTAATATTTTCAGTGCTCTTCATTTTTTTACCTATAAAACCAGGAGTTGAATTTCCCCCATTTCAAAAGACTCTTGAGTTCTGTCTCTGGCATCTGCAGAATGACTAAATGGCATGCACGAATTCTATGTGTGCTTTGCCTCACATAAACACCTTGAGTTCTGACTGTTCTGAACTTGGCAGTGACAATACCACACCACAGGACTTTTGGAACCCATAGTTCTGGTATCTTCAGGGCTTGGGATCCAGCTCCACATATTGTTTACTTTTGAAGACCCAATTAAAAGGGTTGGTTTAGGGTGGGCCACGGTGGCTCAGCAGGCAAGAATGCTTGCCTGCCATACCAGAGGACCTGGGTTTGATTCCCAGTGCCTGCCCATGTAAAAAAAAAAAAAAGAAAAAAGAAAAAAGATTGGTTTAAAAATGAAGGAAGGGAGAGAAGAAAAACTGCTGAATCTCAGTGAGCTCTGTGGCATTTTAACTTGCGCTATTCCTATTTTCCCTTCTCCAGCACCATGATAGCCTTGAAACCAAAAGCCCACAATTATTTTGAAAATTAGTTACATAACCTTGCAGCCACTGGAATCAGAATGGAGTTGGAGATGTTTCAAACCCCGTTCTCAGAAGATCGTCATTATTTGACCTGTCAGTTCCCTGACAGGTCAAATAATTCAGAAGACTTGCCTTTATTTGACCTTACTCACAACTCACTCATCGAGAACAGACTTTTTCTAAGGGTATTTGTGGAAAATAATCATCAATAATTGTTTAACATTGCACTGACTGTAACAGTTGTGGCAGACAACAAACTGAATAGTTGAAAGGTAAAGGCTGGGGAGTGAAATGTCCATAGGGGTCTTTGAAACTATCAGATTTCTGTAAATCTAGAAACCCACACACAGCCTAGAAGGGTGCACAGGCTCATGGTTCTCCTCAAGAGACCTGAGGAGGCCCCAGGCTTCGTGTCTGGCTGACCTTGAGACTCTACACAAACAGGGGGAAAAAGGCTAAGGAAAAGTTGTAAATTGCCTGGCTGAGCCGTGAAAGTGTTCACCAGCATACACACACAATGCTCAGTAAAGATGGGGAGGTTTATTGGTTCCTGGCATTTGAGGAAATTTCTGTCCAGTCATCAGCTGATTACTAAACTGAGCAGACTTAAGTGGGCCACACATAACATAGAGTACAGAACTTACAGAATTAGTACTGGCAAATCACTAAACAGCTACAAGAACCACAAATAGCAGCAAGACTAAACCTTAGGGAGTGGAGAAGAAACGAATTTCCAGAGTTGCCATGTTATATTTTACATGTACAGTTTTCAACAAAAACAAATAAAAGATGTGTGAAAAAAATCAAGAAAGCATGCCCCAAAAATGAAAAAGAGGAGTTAATAGAAACTATTCTTGAAGTTCAGAAGTTAAGACTTAGTAGACAAAGACATTAAATCAGTTGTTTTAAATATGTTCAAAGAACTAAAGGAAACCATGTCTAAAGAGCTAAAGGAAACTTTGAGAACAATGTCTCATCAAATTGAGACTATCAGTAAAGAGTTAAAAATTATAAGAGCCAAATGAGATTTTGTTGGTTTGTCCAGAGTGATGCCCCAATAAATCCCAGAGTGATTTGAACAATGAATAAAAAAGTATTTGCAAAGTCCCCTTCAGGGAATGGTGAGAAAGGGGGAAAATTCAACTTCCCCAAGTTGAAATCTTGATATTCTCACAAGCAGTGTGGACAACCAAAGCAATAGGCTGAGCCCCCAGTCTTGGGGTTTGCTCATATGAAATTTAACCCCACAAAGGATAGGTCAAGCCTACTTTAAATTAGACCTAAGAGTCACCCCCAAGAGAACCTCTTTCATTGCTCAGATGTGACCTCTCTCTCCAGCCAACACAACAAGCAAACTCACTGCCCTCCCCCTGTCTATGTAGGACGTGACTCCCAGGGGTGTGGACCTTCTTGGCAATGTGAGACAGAAATCCTAGAATGAGCTGAGACTCAGCATCAAGGAATTGTGAAAACCCCTAGAATGAGTTGAGACTCAGCATCAAGGGATTGAGAAAACCTGTAGGAGAAAAGGTTAAAACAAGAACAGCAGAATTTGTTGAGAACAGCTGACTTCAGAGTGGTGGCAGTGGTAATCTGTGGAGATTGTTATTTGCTTAATGGAGAACAGTCTGGGAGAGAGAGAATGTTTGTTTTGTCTTAGCCCCAGGTTCTTTTCAGTCATCTTAGGTAAGCACTCTGTATTCTCACCAGGTGCATACACACTCTTTGTCACATTAACGTTCCAGTCTGTGAGCAGAAACCAGTTAGGAATAAAGTTGTCTGTTGTCGCTGAGATTCAGATGCCCTGATCTCATCTGTCTCTTTCTCATCATTCCTTAACATCCTTCGCGCTCTGCTCCCTAATATGGAAGCAACAAAACCTTCTTGACCAAAAGGGGGAAGAGTGAAATGAGACCAAGTGTCATTGGCTGAGAGATTCCAGAGTTGAGAGGTTTTCCTGGAGGTTATTCTTATGCATTAAGTAGATATCACCTTGTTATCCAAGATGTAATGGAGAAGCTGGAGGGAACTGCCTGAAAATGTAGAGCTGTGTTCCAGTAGCCATGTTTCTTGATGATGATTGTATAATGATATAGCTTTCACAATGTGACTGTGTGATTGTGAAAACCTTGTGTCTGATGCTCCTTTTAGCTACCTTGTCAAGAGATGAGTAGAACATATGGAATAAAAACAAATAGGGGGAACAAATGTTTAATTTAAAAAAAAAAAGATGTAATGGAGAAACAGGAGGGAACTGCCTGAAAATGTAGAACTGTGTTCCAGTAGCCATGTTTCTTGATGATGATTGTATGATACAGCTTTCACAATGTGACTGTGTGATTGTAAAAACCTTGTGTCTGATGCTCCTTTTATGTACCTTATCAACAGATGAGTAGAACATATGGAATAAAAATAAATAGGGGGAATAAATGTTAAAATAAATTTAGTCTGAAATGCTAGTGATCAAAGAAAGGGAAGGATAAGGGATATGGTATGTATAAATTTTTTGTTGTCATTTCTTTTTCTAAATTGATGCAAAGATTCTAAGAAATGATCATGATTACGAATATGCAACTATGATGATATTGTGAATTACTGATTATATATGTAGAACAGAATGGTCATATGTTAAGAATATTTGTTTCTTTGTCATATTTTTTTTAACTGAAACATTAATTTAAAAATTTAAAAAAAAAAGTCATTTTGTAAAGAACCACGAGCACCCATGCAGCCAGAGACTTTGGAGATGAAGAAAAATGTTCCCAGGGGCACTCCATGAAACAAGAACCTGGGAGAGAAATCTAGCAGACTTTGCCGTGTGCCCTTCCAGCTGAGAAAGAAACCCTGAACTTCAATGACCTCTCTTGGGTGAAGGTAACCTTTTGTTGGTGCCTTAATTTAGACATTTTCATGGCCTTAAACTATAAACTTGCAATTTAATAAATTCCCCTTTTTAAAAGCCACACACACAAAAAAAAAGATGTAGAGGCTGGAGGGAACTGCCTGAAAATGTAGAGATGTGTTCCAGTAGCCATGTTTCTTAAAGATGATTGTATAATGATATAGCTTTCACAATGTAACTGTGTGATTGTGAAAACCTTGTGTCTGATGCTCCTTTTATCTGCTTTGTCGACAGATGAGTAAAACACATGGGATAAAA